>PKMM01028880.1:372100-406503 GCA_002933915.1 Eutrema heterophyllum | reverse complement strand
TGTTGTCTTTCGATTTACCCTTCACACTCATAAGAGTATTCATGATGTTGTCAAAAAAATTCTTCTCTATATGCATCACATCAAGACAATGACGGAGATTGAGGTCCCTCCAGTACGGCAGCTCCCAGAATATACTTTCCTTGTGCCAGTTATGCTGCTTCCCATAACCCGGCTTCTTCTTTTCGTGAACGTTTCCACCGACGTCCTTTGTTTTCGATGGATTTACACCAGCCAACCGCTCGTAATAAACTTGACCACCGGTCAAAGACGGAGGTGGATACTCTCTCGAAGCGTCTTTTCCCTTTAGGAAGTCTTTTTTATTCCTACTCAGTGGATGACCATGAGGAAGAAATCTTCGGCGACAATCAAACCAACACGTCTTCCTTCCCTTAGGTAGATAAAAAGACTTTGTATCTTCCATGCAACTGGACAAGACAATTTACCATGGGTTGTCCATCCAGATAACATGCTATACGCCGGAAAGTCGCTTATCGTCCATGATATAAGATTGAATCCACAATCTTATTAACACAAGGTAATCAAGAGATTACAAGCATTGTTGCGGAAGTGGGCGTGATGTCGAGATGGAAGGTGGTGGTTTGATTGACTCTCTCAATCGATGGGGGTTGATTGACTCTCTCAATCTATGAACGAAATAGGTTGTTTGAATCACACAAACAAGCTAAGTCGCAGCCTCTAAAGAGTTAAGTGAATCGCACACTTAAAACTAAAGAAAAAAACAATTCTCGCAAAGACACTCTTTAGAAGAAAACGAAATTACTTGTATTAATTTTGATTGAAAGGTGAGTTTTTACAATGACAGAACTGAGCTTATATAATGCTCTACACAAGACTAAAGCTAACGGTGTAAAAATCTAAACAATTAAATAAAATCGCAAACACATCAAAAACTAGCCGTTGGGCTATTATGACGAGAATCGGCCAAATATGGGAAACGAGGCCTTGCTTGAGTCTTGACAACTTGGGGGTGAATGTTAAGTGTCTAGGTACATCCTGGTTGCTGCAAGGAACCTTCATTTTGTGGCTTGAATTTAAGGAATAGAGTCGTTGGAAATTAATGACGAGATACGCCAAATAAGGCAAGTATGAGCAAGAGAGGATCCGCCTGATCCTTTGGGTGCTGGTGCACGGGAAGGTGTCTCTAAGCTTACTTAGTTGCTTTAGAGTCTCTCCAGGTCGCCAAACTCTTGTAGATAAAGACTTAGACCCGTTGGATCTCGGACTTGCCATAAGCGGAACCAAATAAACCCGTATTGGGAAAAAGGGCATAACTTGAGGATCCGATGGCCAATTCCTTGGTTCCTGGGCTTGTTGGATCCATAAGAGACCCAAAAATATTCTCCAAGTGGTTTTGGGCCGATATCGTTGCTGAATTGGGCTATGTGGCACGATCTTTGGCCTAGTTGATGGATTGAGTCCAAAGCAGGTCCATCTATTTGTAAAATCGATAACTCGTAAGTCTGAACCGATTTTGAGATGAATCCAATTTTCGGTTCGTCTCTGATGGATCAAGATTCCAGACCAAGTCGGTTTGTAGCTTAATTCCTCTTGGTTTGGTCGGAAACCTCCAATAAGTGCGTGTATGTCCAAATCGGGTAAGTCAGGGAACACCCGATTTGTAAATTGCATAACTCCTTCGTCGGGGATCCAATTGGACTGATTCCACTTCGAGGCGTGCTCTGGGTGACCTAATAATGTAGTCCAAGTGGTTTTACGGCCTGACTCTTTGTGGTTGAGGCAGAGCTCTTCAAGACATGCACCTTCTTCCATTTGATGGGTGCTGAGTGAGAGTAGCGTAGGAGCAACTGTCCCAACAACATCGAGGAATTGTTGACGCCAATAAACAAGCACTAGTCTTGTCGTACACACGGTCCAATTCCTCTCTGAGGTGTTAGTAGTTCCATGCGCTTTCACATAGACGATTGAAGCATCGACAATCGTCTCTTCTTTGACATCGGCTACGATATCTTCACCTGTGCGCATCTTCTCCTCGCCATGGTGTATCTTGGTTCGGATGTCCTCATCAGTCCACATCAGCACTGCTTTTAGATTGAAATTTTGATTGAAGGACACATCGTATGCATCGACGCCATTACACCACAACTCTTTTAACTCCTCAATAAGAGGTCGGAGGAAGATATCGAGACTAGCTCGCGGATGATTTGGCCCAGAATTCAGAATTGTAAGAAATAAATACTTTGTATTCATGCACATACCAGGGGGTAAATTATATGGAGTCAAGATCACAGGCCACAACGAATGATTACGAGACATGCCAAATGGATTGAACCCATCCGTACATAATCCAAGATAAACGTTACGGTGTTCTTCGGCAAACTGGGGATTTTGATCTTGAAAATATCTCCACTCCGCCGCATCAGAAGGATGACCCATTTCTCTCTCCTTTGCTTGTTGCTCGGCATGCCATCTCATTGCCGCTGCAGTCTTCTCGCTTTGATACATTCTCTTTAATCTGTCAGCAATAGGTAGATACCACATACGATTGTATGGTACTTTGGTTCTACGCCGGTCGTTCTTAGGCTTCCATCTTTGTGCACCACAAAACAGACATTTATCTTCTTTTTCGTCATCTTTCCAGAAGATCATACAATTGTTAATACAAACATCAATTGTATGATATGGGAGACCTAAATTGCGCATCAATTTTTCTGTCTCGTAATGTGAACCGGTTGACTTGTTTCCTTCTGGTAAATAGTCTGTCAAGATTCCGCAAACCGAATCCACTAACTTTTCACTCATATTATATTCTGCCTTATTTTGCATGACTCGAGCAGCTAAGGATAACTGCAAGTGACCTTCACGACAACCATCATATAATGGAGTATTCACTCCTTCTAACAAGTCGTGGAATTTATTTGAATGGTTACGTACCGATTCTTCTACATTCTGATAACTACCATCCTGATGATAGTTATCAAAACTCATGTTATCACGAAATGCATCATTCACCATATCCACATATCTATCTTCTACTACATTACCCACTTCTTCACTCTCACTTAAATGCGTCGGATCAACATAACTCGTTTCTAAATCCATAGTGATTTCTTCTCCATGCTTATACCAAACATAATAATCTGGCATAAATCCTCTACTATATAGATGATTCCAAATTCTAGTCCTCGTGAGAAATTTGTCGTTCTTGCAAACACTATAAGGGTAGTAAAACTTACCGCCATTGCTCTGTGCTAGAGGCTGGTTATTTGCAAATGCTATGAATTGATCCACCCCCGTGCTGAACTCTACCGAGAAATTTCTCGTCTCTTCATCAATCTGCTTATACATCCACTCCCGAAAATTACTATAATTGTAATTTCCCGACATTATAAAAAAAAAAGCTGTTTCTCTTCTGAATTTCGTGTTTTTTACGTTTATGAGAATGAGGAGAATTGAAACACCCCGTCCCGGCCTTTCTAGGCCGCGGACGACGCGTCCCATGTTCGGGCTGTTTCCTAGCCGAACCTCTTAGTATTTACCCATTTCTAGTTTAAGGATTTCCTACGTGATCTTTACCTAATTTCCTTAGCCATTTTAGCCTAGATCCGTTTATCCTTTCCTAGTACTACGCAGCGGAATTCATTCTATGTTTAAACCTTTCTTTTTCCTTGATTAAATTCTAATCAAATACTTGCCCGGTCCGATTATCCTTACCTACGGTCAGTTCCCATAAACTTCCGTTTCGGCTTATAGATTAATCTTCGACTCAGTCCAAGTCATGCATCCTTATGCGTCTATCCATCTAATTACTTTAGACTATTCTGTCTATAACTAGGCAAGTTACTATCTGTTTCGTTCCAAAGTACTATACTTACCGCAGCCATATCCGCGACTCGATTTCCCCTGGTCCGCGTGTGGTCTGGTCCGATCCGTCCGCGTGTCTACCTTGACCGCGTCCCTTGCCAAATCCCATCCGTTATCGTGCTTGAACTCTTCTTTTAATCCAAACAATCCCCAATCTTACTTAGTCATTTGGTCCGTTTCTCGGCTTTGACTAAGCCTCCCTTTACCATGCCTTGTTCACGATCATTTCCTTGATCTGACCCAAGACATTCGGGCTGATTCCCAAAAAAAAATCGGCCCGGTGTAGCGTTCGCGGAACGCGGACGTTACAAGAACGATGGTCTGAAGTTTTCATTTATAGACATTTTTCCGACTGATTTGCGACAACATAGCGACTGATGTGCGACTACGAGTGGTAGTCGCAAAAAGTAGGTACAAGTAGGTACAACAAGAATAACACGTGTTTAATGCTGCTATTTTACGACCAACAAACGACTGTTTTGCGACCCGCCGAAAAAGTAGCAAATTAGTCGCAAAAGTTGCGACTACTATGCGACTAAAGTTTTCCGACTCAAAGGTAGTCGTAGATTGGTCGTAAATTCCGACTAAATGCCGACTAATACGTTTAGTCGCGAATTTACGGACTAGGTTGCGACTCTATTCATGTAGTCGTAACCTAGTCGTCAAATAGTCGCTAATTAGTCGTTATAATTTACGACTGTATATGTAGTCGCGAAAACCATGTTTTCTTGTAGTGCCTCATCGTCTATGTGGTGCCATCGATCCATCAACTCATCCCTTTAAACGATCCAACAAGAGAAAGCGAAAGCCAGCTTGTTCGATCTCCATCAAAGCCTTATAAGCCACATTAGTTTGAGTCTTATATCAGTATTCATGGAAGATCATAAGGAAACTCAACTTTGGATCGAAGAGACTTCTGAAGGAATCGATCTCGATCGTCCATAAGTTTTCCGATGAAATCGTGAGTACAAGGATGGAAATGATTATATACGGGAGGAGGAAGATTTGTTGTCGCAGTTTATTAGGCACGAGCAAATGAACACTCACGAGATTCTCTGAGACATTATTATCAGTGTCATCCTCGCGGGACGGGACACGACTTCGTCTGCCTTGAGCTTGTTCTTCTGGCTACTGTCTTTGAATCCATATGTTGAAGGGAAAATCTTGCAAGAGCTAGACTCGATCGCGGAACGAACGGGGAAAAGAATGGGAGGAAGCTCCGGGTTTGAAGATAGAGCCTTTAATTAAGATTGTACCCACCGATTCCATTAGACACAATGAGCTGTGTGAAGGACAATGTGTTGCTTGATGGGACTTTTGTTAAGAAAGGATGGGCAGTCACTTATAGCGCATATGCGATGGGGAGAATGGAGAGTGTTTGGGGTAAGTATTGTGACCAGTTTAAACCCAAGAGATGGATCGGTGAGAAAATGGTTTAGTCCATTTAAGTTTCCGGTGTTTCACGCATGGCCAAGGACTTGTCTGGGGAAGGAGATGGCGTATATTCATATGAAACCTATTGTTGCCACGGTGCTAGAGAATATTATTGTTCCGGGTGAAAAACATCGTCCTGAGATATTATTGTCTGCGACATTGAGGATTAAAGGTGGTTTGCTAGTAAAGGTGCATGCGAGAAAGAGTTAGTAAATTTACTTGGTAAGGAAGTTTCGTTTGTTTGATTTTCGGGCAAGAGAATAAGAGAGAGTAAATCTTCTTGATAAAAAAGTTTCTTTGGTTTTCTCTTCTAACAAATTTTAAATGTTGGTAATACTCTAGGTTAAACCATTGTGTATTGCATTTTTACATAATAAATGAAAATTATCTAAAATGATCCAGAATTAATTTTTGCGCATTTTGCTCCTCATTTAGTCTCTGAATGGAGAGGGTGGAGGACAGAAAAGGATGCGGGCTAGCGAAATATTATTAACCTTCATGGAAAGTGATACTCTTTTGTCTGTCTCGCATCCATTCCGCCCCGTCCGGTCGTCTCCATTTAGAGACTTAATTAGTATGATTGCCAAGTAACTTACTGGTGGAGAGATATATAGAGTGCTCTTCGAAACATGTGATTCCGTCTATAGTGATACCAGAAATCTAGAATGCACTTATGGACAGGACCGGTTTTGTTTTGATAGTCATTACACTGTCAAGTACCCCTTCAATTTATGCCCATAACTTTTTGCATTTTCAGATTCACCCCCTTTATCACAAAGCAAATTAACAGATCTATCACAGAATATACAAAGATTAAAGCCAAGCCATCTTACAACATATTCTTAATCAACTCGTCTTCTGAGTTGGCTAAGAAAAGTCTGGCTCAGTGTTAAACGCACAAATAGCACTAATCAATCGTGGGAGAAACAGCCTTACACGTCTTGGTGATTTTGACTACTTCTTGTTACCATATTATCAAGAGGGTCACACACTAAGATTGATTTTGAATGTGAATAAGGTACAAATCTACACTCCAGGCAAAAAGAAAGATTGAAACGTTTGGACTTACTCCAATTTCCAGGCATAAAGAAAGAGACAAAACTCAGGCGAAGAAGAATCACTAGTAGTCTTGCTTCCATTGCTGGCTTCACTTTCACCACCTTCCTTCTCGCTATCCGGTTTAAAGATGAACAAACCATGACCCGTACCGGGATTACTGAACAACCAATCATACACATCCCAAAACACTTGAACCGGTTCTTTATCCACCAAAATCGTCTGATTCCCTCGGAATTTCCACTGCAGATTCTTCACCTGAACCAACACGATCCCGTCTATGCTAATCCACATCTCTGGATCCTTTGCACCCGAACAAGAACTCGAGCTCTCCACTAAGATCTCGTGCTCTTTCTTTGTGTCGTGGAACTTTGCCCTAGTCGAAAAACTCTTCTTCCCAAAGACATTCTCTTTCTTGTAAAACAAGGCAGCGTCAACCAAAGCAGGTCTCGATTTAGTTCTCTTAAACGCTTTCTTCTTGAGATCACCCAGCAACAAAACAACTTCCTCTTCCGCAACAAGAGCCACGTAGAAATCCGAGCTCGGTTCGGGCCCTCCATTGAATTTCGCAGACCTAAAATCCCAATACACATCGACATTGTTGCCTTCGACCTCGAACGATTTGTATCCTTTCTTGTTCCAGAAATGCCATGGCTTTAGATCGACCTTGAAGCAGTAATTCTTATCGCCTTGCACGCTAGTCACCATTACGGTTAGAGAATGGTTCATGAGATTTTTCGACCATAGAACCCTAATGTTTCTCCAGAATCCGATTATGTGTGCTTGGTAGATGCAAGTCACGGTGCTTTGCGCTGTCTTGTACGTCACCGGATCCTCTGTTATCTTCTCCGCCGTTGATTGTGATCTCAGAGACATGATTCTCCGCTTTCAAATCCCGACCGGTTTTCTCGTCATTCACTGCAAAACAACAATCAAATATGTCAAATCGAGATCACTCAGAGATTAGTGAACAAAACCCTTCGAGGCTTCTTTAGAAGATTTAGAAAACAGAGGAAACAGATTGATTTGAGATAACAAATTCCAAATTTGGGTTTGTAGATTTCTGTGGAAAGAAAGAATCTGGAGATTGAAATTAAGGTAGAGAGTAAAAGGATTAAGGATGAATGATTGAAGAAGGAGAAGAACATTGAAGGAAGAGATCATCACCTTATCAAAACGCAAATATAAAAAATATTGGTTTTTGTCAATTTCCAGTTGTTCTTCTAATTTTGTTTTTGTTGATTTTTTAATAAAAACAACGATAAAAATGTCCAGTTGGTTTCGTCCCCAGTTGTCGTTTACTTAAAAAACATACAACAATGAACGTACTTCACTTCTTTTCATTTTCATTTTCATTTTTTTGTCGTTTACTTTTTATTCTTCTTCAATTCTCGTAAACTAATTATACAAAGAATTAATCCGCCCTATACCGCGAGTAATTTTTTCTTAAAATCTATTTTAAGATTTAAAAAAAATTGTTTTGATCTTTTCTAAATTTTATAATATGCCTAACTAATGATTATTGATAAAACTGTCAAACCAGACTAACGTATTTACTTAACCCATTTTCCAGCGAACTAAAATATAAACTTAAACTTACACATAATCAAATAAAAATATAACAAATTATATTTAATTTTCTAAGAAATCACATTATTTAGTGAATTGAGTATACCATATATCTTTAAAACTAAAAATTAATATTTTGACTTGCGAGACCCGTTTTTGTGGGTATTTGGAAATTAAAATCATAACTCGTCCATGGCGGGCTAACCCGCTTAATAAGAAAAGCCTATAGTTAATTTTCTAAGAAAAAAATCATATTATTTAGTAAATTGAGTATATCATATATCTTTAAAACTAAATATTTTGATTTGCGAGACCCGTTTTTGTGGACATTTCAAAACCTAGAATCCTAACCCATTTTACGGTGGACTAAAATATTATTTGGGATAACCCACAAAGAACTCTAATATGCACCGTTTAATGACTCTAGGTTTTGTGCTCAGTCCACGAACTCGTTACAAAAATTATTTTCTCGTGTCTAACTCTTTATAAAAATAGTAAAATATTTTTCAACTTTAGTTTTGATATATATTCAAATAAAAGTATACAAATTATAGTGTAAATATTGCAAGATCTCGAATATAATTTTTTTAATATGTGTGAATTGATTATTATTTAAAATTATATAATATTTTTAATATTGTAATAATTGAGAAACTAAATAGTAAATGCTCTATTTAATAGAAAACNCTATATATATATATATATATATATCTTTTCGTTCATTAAATTGCACATGGAGAGAAAACATTTTGTACAGCTTTGTTTCTCGGATTTTGCAGAAGATTTTAGGAAGTGTCAGTTCAAAAGACAGAAACTCTATAATTGTTTACCTAAAAACAAAACAAAAATATCAATAATTTGTTTCTCTTGATTTAGAAGATAAATATTAATTATGATTGATACAAGTGTTGTAAATGGAAACGAAAAAACATGTTAAGGAAATCATAGTCTTTCCTTTTAAACTTGTACATTCGTATAACCAATTTTGGTATATGGTAGTTTTCCTCTATTGTTTATTTTTAACTCTTGTAGATCAAGTGTATTTTTAAAATTTTCATTGCGCTCATGTATGAAACAAAAAACTTATAATTTATATTTCTGGATTTCATACAAACCATCATTTCTATTTTTACTTTATTGTCTTGATAAAATAATGTTGTATCAGATAGGGCAACTAAGTAACAGGTAGGTAAAATCAAAAATGGAGCTTGAAGATTTTTGTTGCTTTTAACTCGGCAATTACAAGAAAGAAGTAGGTCGGTTAGATGATGAACTACGAAAAGATATTTGAGGTCGGTATCTTGACGAACTGTAACAGATCAATAAAGATCGTATTCCGGTGGATCGTTATCGTATTCTTCATATGTTCTTTGAGTTCATCTTGAATCTTCAACAGCTGCTCGGAGAGAATGCGTGCCGACTCGAGCTTATCTTCCTTAACCAAGGACAACGAGAATGTCGTCGGGAGCGACGAGTCTCTTCAGGAGGTCACATCGAGTTCTAACAGTCCAGCGAAGGAGAGCGATTCGCCGATCAAGGAGTTGGCTATTCGCGAAATCAAATCTCAGTATGACGGGCTGGTTCCAGCTCGGCTTTGTTGGAGATCGTTAATCCTCAATTTAGGGATGACCCGAATGAAGGGGAGGAAATCAAACCCGAGGATGATCAGGATTTTGATGATGAGGGCGTTATGGCGCTGGTCGGTGTACCCGAAAATATTCCAGAGTTATGTGTCGTTCCTAGGAGAGGTCGTAGATCGGCTCCCCGTCGTGTTAACTGACTTGCCACGATTTCATCAAAATCCGATTACAAATCATTGGAGGCTATGCGGAAATCCTACGGTATGCCTTTCAGATTGCAAGTCAGATCTCCCACCAATGACGAGCGACCTAGGGATGCTCCTGAAGGGTGGATTTGTATGTATGAAGCCTACTTCACCAGTTGTCGTCTCTGGCTTCCGCTACCAAAGCTCCTCATAGATTACTGCGATGAGCGGCGAATTGCTATATCTCAGCTTACGTCGGCTGCGATTCGTAACATGGTCGCATCGCTTGTTTTGGGAGCCGAGTGCGGCGTCGATGTGGATTGTCGCTTCTTTGAAGAGATGGCGTCTATTAGTTAAAATCCCAAGACGGCCTGATCTTTCTATTTGAACATGAGATCGACCTACGGGATTATAACCGGGTCTCCTAGCAAAATCAACAATTGAGAATATCGATATTTTTACGCTAAGATAAACAACGCGTGGTTGTTGACGTAGATAGAGATTATAGGACTCGGTGGAACACGGCCATCAGAAGAATTTAGCTCACCTTTGTTTTTGTGTACTTATACTTTATGTTTATATGACCTCTCGTTCTTGCTTGTTTCAGATCGCCATCCTATCGGTAAAGCTTTTCCTCTGGTTTTTTCATAAGAATATCAAGAAAATCCAGGAGTTATTTCGGAGAAATTGGCCACATATCCATCTTCAGAGAATCAAGCAGAGTCTAGCTCGTTTTAATTCGGGTAAGCTGAGATCGATACTTCTTCTTTTATTTTTCTCACACTACCGATCTGATACTTAGTAATTTTGCAGCTAGTTGGGGTTTGCCAGCTCGCTCCTCCAAGCGTTCGGAGATGGGAAAGATCGATCTAAGTGTTACCACAAGCTATGCTGCTCGATCGAGGACTAGGTCTGCATCCTTAGCCCAAACTGAAGACAAGGCTGACGATAACGTACATGCGGATCATGTCGATGCTCAGCATGGCAGGGATGAACATATGGCTGGGGAGGTCAATAAGACCGAGGAATCGACTCGGGTCGAGACTCAGATCGAGGCCCAAGTTGTTGCGGATGGTCAGGCGGCTAAGGATGCCGAGGCCGGTGCTGTGAGGTCGTCAAAGAAGAAGAAGAAGAAGAAGAAAAAGCATATTGCAGCGCCATAAAACTTGATGCGGTGAAGTTTTCACCCTGAAATATTTCTGCAAGTGCACAGCAAACGCAGTAGTACTTAGGGGTCGAATCCACTAGAGACCAAAAATCACACTACGAGTTTATGAGAATCGAATTAAGCTAAGATGAAAAAATATGAGGTTTGTTTTAGGGCTGTGAATAGTGATGAAAATAACAATAAATAAACTTAAAAGCAAAATGAAAACAATGTAAAATCAGTAGATAAGTACTAGGCATCAGAAACTTCGCAGAGTATAGATCGATTTGATAGGATAATTTAGATAGGGAATTCAACAAATATGTTCTGAACTCGAATCACAAATGAATAATTAACCTACTTCCGCAGCGCCAATTATTATGTTTAAACAACTTAATTTACTCAACTCCCGCTGGTAATTAAGTAGTTAACCATACAATAATAGTTCAAGTTCGATATGTTCACAAAGCTTCATAACTGAACTTCCGCCGGTCATCACGCTTTGCTCATCTAAATCAGTGCAGATAATTTAACAACACTTTCGGTGAGTAAATATATGCATGAGTAGTAGCTAGATGGTCAATCAAGCAACATGCATTAAACATAAATTTAGATGAAGAACTTTAAAGATAATCCCAATTCTAACACCCTAACGATCAATCCATGAACTCATTGAATACCGATAACCTAGCGAGGGAACTACTCACACATGACCAGAGATGGAACACAGAGAGATATAGAACAATTCATAATCATAAATCAATAAAATAGATAAAGGGTTTAAGAAATCTTCTCTATATGTCGAATACAAAGCGAGATCTTCTCCGTGAAGCTTTTAGAATCCAAAATCAATGAAAAACTTGTAAGACAATGAGGAAAACGTGGCTGTGTTTATCCTAGGGTGGCTTCTTGCTTACAAAAGGCTAAATACAACTATTTATAGCCCTAAAATCGACCTAGGGTTTCATTAAACTGAAAAAGGCAGTTTTGGGTCGCAGGGGCGCAGGGTCGGCCATTCTGGGCCGAACTCATGGGCCGAGCTCAGTAAGGTTGGTGTTTCTTCCTGACCACTGCTCTGAATGACTTGAAACCAATTCCATATGAAAGATGACTCCAAAGGCTATCTTTCCACCAAATTTCATCTCAATCCATCAATGGGAAGGCATCCAATGGAGGTGAAACTTCTGATGCATTTGTGCTGTCCAATTGGAGAAATCCGCCTTTCTTGAGCATTATATGCTTGGCTGATCTTTTGGACTTGGAAATATGTCTTGGATGTGGTAAACTCCTTTTTGGCTCCAATTTGCATCCTTTTCGATGATTTGACCTATATAGACTTTAAAACTACAAATACGAGAAAACTACGTCAAAAAGAACAAAACAGAATGAAAATGCTTAGATAAAATACTAAAATCCATAATAAAAACAGTAAAATATAGAGTATATCAACTCCCCAAGAATTAGCTTTTTGCTTGTCCTCAAACAAACAAATAAACTAAGAATAGAAAAGAGGTTTGAAAACGCCGAAACTCACTATTTCTTTAGAACGTCGTACTAACCTTCATTGTCGTAAACCAATTAGAACAGATTTGACGTTAGATAGAAACCACCATGTACTTCACCGTTTTGCTTCACAACTTCCCAAGTCCGACCCACGTTCTCCTAAGGTTACCCAAATTCTCCATTGCTAACTTCTTTAAAGTTAAAGGAGTGCGGTCTCATCGAGGGAGTATCGATCAAAGAACATGTAGACTTTCCTTAATCAAGTTTCATGCTTACCTTGACAGTCTTAATTACGGTTTCTTTCCTCTCCCTCTTTCTCTCTTCCTTAGAACGATTTCGTCATTTTTTTTTTTTTCACGGGATCAAGGAATACGAGACGCGAGTATTGATGGTGTTTGCCACCGAATGCGCGGTTCCCCTCCTTGGATAAGTTTCCATGAGACGCGAGTATTGATAGTGTTTGCCACCCAATCCCGGGTTCACTTCTTTTGGCAACTTTCATGAGACACGAGTATTGAGGGTTTTTGCCACCGAATCCCCGGTTTACTTCCGCGCCATCCATATCCTTTCTGCATTGAAGTACTTAACTGAAGGGAAGAGAGAGGGAAACCGTACTCACACAGACTTTTCATGGCAGGCTTGAAAAAGGTGTCTTGGTCGATGTATACCAAGCCCCAAGATGAGAAAAGTTAAGTTCATTAGGTTGAAGCCAGCGCTAAATCCTTCGGTTCCCTTAGAGAAATGGGCGTTTTTATGGTAGGTCGGTCCACTCACGGGTTTTTCCATTAGTAAAAATCTGCGGTCAATCACTGTTAAAACGGTCACTAAAAATTTGTGTCACACGGTTAGTTCCAAGAAAAGTTCATAATTTCCAACATAATAGTTTTGACTCAATAAAACGACTCAAGAAAAATCATTCAAATGACTCAAGAAAAATAAAATAACATCAAAGAAAATAAAATAGTGTTAGTAAACGATAAATCTCCCCCCATACTTACTTCGCACCGTCTCGGTGTGAAAGTGAGTGATAGAAGGGAGCGGACATACTCGATAAAGTAATAATAAGTAAGGAAAAAAAAGAAAATTTTTGAGGAAGGGACCTGGATCAGAATGTCTCGGAAACGGAAGATGAAATCACGTTGTCGTCAGATTCGCGAGAAAGCACCTCTCTTTCGTGGTGAGCCCTTGGTCAATTCACTTCAAACCAAACAAATTAAACAAGATCCCCAATTCTTAGGTTTTTGGGTCTTTGGATTCAAGAACACTCTCTCTAGAACAAAGGGACGAGGTCTTTGTGTTTTTGATCCAAAAATTTCCTTCTTTACACTTTAAAATCGTTTTTTATGGAGTGGAGAAGGAAAATCCGATTTAAATCGGTTTAGGAATGGTTTGGGGGAAGTTAAACCAAGGGGGGGGGAGAAACTTACCTGGGATTGGCCGGGAGCAAGGTGCGGCTGGGCCTATCCTGGCAGTCGAGATTTGCCTCAATTGGAGGCTCGGGCTCGGGTCAGGAGGGGTCGGGCCGGAGGTTTCGCATCCCAGGTCGAGTTCTGCCACAGTTTGAGGCTCGAGCTCGGGTCAGGAGGGATCGGGCCGAAGGTTGCTTACCATGGGTCGAGTTCTGCCTTAGTTTGAGGCGCAAGCTCGGGCTGGAACTCTTCTAGGCCGATTTCAGCACCCAATGTTCGACCACTTCTTGTTTCTTGTCCGTTCTTCGTCAAAAACCTATTTTGTTGTATTTTTAAAACTTTTTTGAAAAATTCCTAAAAATGAAAATCAAATAATTAAGCATATAATAGAGTTATAAAAAACTTTAAAATGAAATTAAAAACCATTGTGGGTTGTCTGCCACACAACGCTTGTTTTAAGTCGTTAGCTCGACTCCTTTTCGGTTTAAGCGGAGGATGGATCCACTAAACGAAGTGAGTCTCCTTTAGCTTCTCTACACTCGGGACTTGACGGTTTGAGACTTTGTCTATTTGCAGCTTGGTGGTCTCCATTGTTGTCTTGAGGAACAACCACCCCGAGAAGAAGCTTTATCGAATTGTTTAGCTTCTTTTTGATGGATTCTTCTTCCTCATCCTTTGGAATGATGATTCTGAACTTGGAGAAGCGTCTTGGGACCTTTTGCGCTTATGCGTGACATGAATCACGTCCTCTTTACATTCCCTTGGTGGCAAAATCGAACATGTAGCACTTGAGACCTTATTGCACTTGGATTTTGTCGGTTTGACAACTTCCTTAGGTATGATGGGAGGGGTTGTTTATAAAACGTATCGGGCCTTCTCACTATCATCTCCAGATTCTAATATTGGCTCATCTCCTTTGTATATTGCCATACAATAAAAGCTATCAACAGTAACGTAACCGCATGATAGAACACTTCTTTGTTGAATTTGGAGAAGCAAATTTGTTGATTGGAGAATCCACTATTGCAGATTTCTTTGAACCTTTCGATGTGATCAATGGGCTGCTCCTCATCTAACCCAAGAAACTGATGCTTCTCCACCAAAGCAATAAGTTTTGAGCTGATCTTAAACTCTCCAAGAGGTGGTGGAGGGCAGATTGGTTGGCATTTTGTGAAGAAGACATCTAATGAATCGAATTCTCGAATTGTTCGGTTTTGAGGATCCATCTCCATTCGTCTCCTAGATGCTTCTTCAAGGACATCTATCTCTTACTCAAGCTAACCTGAAACACACAGAGATAGAGAAAAGTAATGAAAAAAAATTAAAAACGAAAAACTAAGTACCTTAGATTGAACTCTAGTCAGAAACTCATAGGTAATTGTATTGGTCCCCGGCAACGGCGTTAGAAAACTTGATGCCGTGAAGTTTTCACCCTGAAATATTTCTGCAAGTGCACATGAAACGCAATAGTTCTTAGGGGTCGAATCCACTAGAGACCAAAAAATCACACTACGAGTTTATGAGAATCGAGTTAAGCTAAGATGAAAAATATGAGGTTTGTTTTAGGGCTGTGAATAGTGACGAAAATAACAATCAATAAACTTAAAAGCAAAATGAAAACAATGTAAAATCAGTAGATAAGTACTAGGCATCGGAAACTTCGCTGAGTATCATAGATCGATTTAATCGGATAATTTAGATAGGGAATTCAACAAATATGTTCTGAATTCGGATGAAGACATCCAATGGAGGTAAAACTTCTGATGCATTTGTGCTGTCCAACTGGAGAAATCCGCCTTTCTTGAGCATTAGNAACTTTAAAGATAATCCCAATTCTAACACCCTAACGATCAATCCATGAACTCATTGAATACCGATAACCTAGCGAGGGAACTACTCACACATGACTAGAGATGTAACACTGAGAGATATAGAGCAATTCATAATCATAAATCAATAAAAGATATAAAGGGTTTAAGAAATCTTCTCTATATGTCGAATACAAAGCGAGATCTTTTCCTTGAAGCTCTTAAAATCCAAAATCAATGAAAACCTTGTAAAACAATGAGGAAAATGTGGCTGTGTTTATTCTAGGGTGGCTTCTTACTTACAAGAGGCTAAAAACAAGTATTTATAGCCTAAAGTCGACCTAAGGTTTTATTAAACTGAAAACGGCAGTTTTTGGGTCGCAGGGGCGCACGGCCAAGATTTTGGGCCGAGCTCATGGGCCGAGCTCAAGCCCAAATTCGGACACGTCTTCAGTAAAGTTGGTGTATCTTCCTGACCACTGCTCCGAATGACATGAAACCAATTCCATATGAAAGATGAGTCCAAAGACTATCTTTCAATCCATCAACTGAAGACATCCAATGGAGGTAAAACTTCTGATGCATTTGTGCTGTCCAACTGGAGAAATCCGCCTTTCTTGAGCATTAGGTGTTTGGCTGATCTTTTGGACTTGGAAATATGTCTTAGACGTGGTAAACTCCTTTTTGGCTCCATTTTGCATCTTTTTCGATGATTTGACCTATATAGACTTTAAAACTACAAATACGAGAAAACTACCTCAAAAAGTACAAAACCGAATGAAAATGCTTAGATAAAATACTAAATCCATAATAAAAACAGTAAAATATAGAGTATATCAGTCGACAGAGAAGAGGGCTTCAGACCAATATGAGGATCCGACAGCTGCTGCCATAGTTCCATCTACCGGAACTAATGCATCTGATGCGGTGCGTCAAAAGAAAAGATCAGCTGAGGACGAGGATCAGGTCGGCGAAGATGAGGCCTCGAAGAGAAGGAGAACTGATCCTCATCCTCCATCGGTGAATTGGGGTTTCACCTTTTGATACACAAAGGATGAGCCATTCGTAAATAACAAAACTTCTTGTGCCGACCTGTTTCAGAAGGTCAAAGGTACTACTAGCGATCTCCAACTCGTTGAGGAGCTTGAGGAGGCAAAAATGTACCAAGAAATGGCTCGTTCTTTCATGCGGGTATTAATTCGTCATTCATCTTTTTGGTTTGCTTTATTCGATCTCGACTAACGTGCTTTCCTAGGGGGCAGCTTATGCGAATCGTCTCACTGGGTTGTATGACCGCAAGCTGAAGTCGTTGAAAATAGACGGGAAGGATTTGAAAGCGGTTCGGGCAACTGGTAGGCAGGCCGTAAAGGAGAGGGATGAGGCTAAGGAGAAATAGGCGATGGAGAAGAGGAGGTCGGAACAACTTGATCAGAGTATTTCAGAGCTGACCGGGAAAGTTGCTAGCCTAGAGACAAAAAATAGCCAACTACTGAATGATCTCGAAGAGGTCAGTAAGGCGAAGCTCGGGCTCGAGAAAATGCTTGTTTCCGAGGTAACTAGATTGGAGAGATCGGCCTCGGAGATGGTGTAAAACGAGAGGAAGAAGGTTTGGAATGAGGCAGGTGCTAAATATGTAGGTCGGTTTGACAAGGTGAAGAAGTATATCGAGGATCAAAAGATTGCCCAATATGTGCTTTTGGAGTATAACCATATCGCCGGAATTCTCAAATATCTCAAGGTTCTGAAGGATGAAGTCGTCAACATCCCCGAATCTAAAATAACGCAGTTGAAGGGTGACAAACTCGACCAGTAGATAAAGATCAGGGCATTGGTTGTCACTACTCTTGAGGATGGCGACATGACTGTGTCGCCGGCTCCTCAAGATGAGTTATTGCAAGATATCCCGAACAAGTCTCCGCCCGATCATGTCTCGGCTCAAGATGGGACGAACGACCCTCAAGATCTCGCGTTGCTTCAAGATCATGTGTTGCCTCAAGATCCTGAATTGCCTCGAGATCCCGCCACTCCTGGAGATCGCGGGTCGTCTCAGGATCCCGAGCTATCTCAATGAGCTGTTTGTGGCCTTTTATTTTTTGTAATTTTCCTTTATTGCTCCTCTCTTTTTTTGTATTGTTGATGTAAGACAGCCTTTCGGCTTATTAATGAACGATCCTTTTGTCATCTGCCAACCCTTTTGGTAATAATGTGTTTTGATCTTGGCTTTTAGTAGCTTCGGCGATAAAGATCCATATGTTCTGTTCTTATGCAAGGCAAAGCTCGGCTCCTATTTCTTCTTAGAGATCTTTAGGTTCGAACTGGTTTGAATATGCGACTGCGAGGCTAAGCTCGGCTTGTCCCGTTTTAAATTTGTGAGGTTGAGCTTGGCTTTTTTTGGTTTTAGGTGCGAGGCTGAGCTCGACTTATCCCGTTTAGATTTGCGAGGCTGAGCTTGGCTTATTTTTTTTGGGATTTGCGAGGCCGAGCTCGGCTTATTTTATTTTTAAGTGTGAGGCTGAGCTTGGCTTATCCTGTTAGAATTTCCTAGATCGAACTCGAATATGCGAGGTGTGCTCGGCTTAGTTTATTGGGCCGATCTGGAACTTTAATGCGGGACTTGCCCCGACTTTTGGTCTCCAATCGTAAGGTTTTGCCTTATGATTTGAAGTTGTAGATTATTTCACCACTACATCCGTTTGGAACGCGTTTGTAGATCGTACATCTGGCCAGGATGTCGGTGTTATGAACATGAAATTATGCGGGTGATTGTTCGTACGAGATGATGAGTTGTGACTTCTAAAATTTGTTTTGTCTTTATTATAGTTGTGCCTCGTGAGAGGCTGCCTACGTACCCTTTAAACAGGGATCAAGCCAGTAATACCGAGCTGCCTATTGTTGATAGTTCTGAATTCAGAGTATGGCTTTGTCACACTGTTCTTCTAGCATGTCTAGGCTGTTCATGATCATTTTACCGTTGAGCTTGGCGTTTTGTGTTAGCATTGTTCGACGAAGGCTATGTATACTGACCTCTGTTGGGGCCATTGCTTCCATTACGTGCGCTAAAGAGAAGGGTGTTTTGTTGGTAGATCAGCGTGGCATAGTTCTGTGCGAGCAGAGCACTCCATCTAGCTCGTCAGCCCATAGTCCCTTCTTTTCCTCGAGACGTTTTTTGAGTCCGTCGAAGATAGTTTTGTTCATTGCGTCGGCTTGTCCATTCCCTTGTAGATATCGTGGAGTGGATTTGCTTAAGTTGATCTTCCATTTTGTGCAGAATCCTTCGAAGAGGTTTGACGTGAATTGGGAGCCGTTATCGGTGACGATCTGGTACAAGAGACCGTGTCGGCAAATGATGTATTTCAATACGAACTTATGTACGTCGATGTCATGTATCTTGGCGTAAGACTCAGCTTCGACCCACTTGGTGAAGTAGTCCGTCATGCCGAGCATGAACCGTTTTTGACGAGATCGGGGCAGCGAGCCTACTATGTCCATGGCCCATCTCATAAATGAATATGGCGCTGTTACCGTTGTCAGGAGTTCAGTGGGTATATATATGGATCATAGGTGCATGCCGCTGGCACTTCTCGCATTGAGCTACAAATGTTTCACAATCCGATGTCATAGTTGGACAATAGTGGCCATGTTTTTTTATTTTTAGAGCCAGAGCTCGTCCACCAGAATGGTTTCCGCTTACGCCTTTGTGGGTCTCCCTCATAACTCCATTGGCCTCTTCACCATGGATACATCCTAGTAGTGCCCCTAAGGCGCTCCATTGGAAGAGATTGCCATCCATTTGGGTGTAGTGCGCGCTTCGGGCTTTAAGGCGGCGAGCTGCCCATTGATCTGGCACGTCTCCATCTATAATATAAAGTAGTATTTTGATTCTCCAGTCCATGGTGGCTGGATCCTCGTTTATGTCCATCGGTCGTTTACTTCTTCGGCGTCGTCAAAACCGTCTTCGAGCTCGTTTATAAGACATATCCCCTTGGGTAGGTTGATACTCGGCGTGTCGATGCTTTCTTCCGGAATTATACGTCTTTGGTTTGGGTCAGAGGTCAATGCGAGAGCGGCTAAGGCATCAACCGATGTGTTATCGCTGAGTAGTATCTTGGTGAGTGTGAAGAAATCGAACTCATTAGCCAATTCTCTCACAACTTTGAGTTATGCGTCCATTCGCTCATTACAAGTATTGTAGTCTTCGCTGTACTAATTGGCGACGAGCTGTGAATCGCAAAATGCTTTAATTCGTTTCACTCCGATTTCTCTAGCTAATCGCAGGCCGGCGATCAACGCCATGTACTCTTCCTCGTTGTTCGATGCCGAGAAGGCAAGGTGGAAGGATTGTTCAAAGATTTCTTCTGTCGGTGACTCTAGTTGTATTTTGACTCCTGATCCATCGACATATAGAAACCATTTTTCTTCTGATGTGAGATCGTCATTGATGAGTTCCGGAGGTAGTTTGGTGAGAAAGTCGGTCAACACTTGGGATTTTGCGCTCGATCAGTTCGATACTCGATATCGTATTCGCTTAGCTCGCCGCCCACTTGTCCATTCTTTTGACTGGCTTGGACTGTGCAGGATTGTCCTTAATGGTTGGTTGGGACAATGATGAAATGCGATTGGAAATACGGACATAGCTTTCTTGCCGAGATGACAACTGCCAGCGTGAGTTTTTCCAACGTCAGGTACCTGGTCTCTGCATCGCCCAGGGTTTTACTAACGTAAATATCGGTTTTTGCTCACCGCGATCTTCTCTTACTAGGACGCCACTAACTGCCGAACTGGAGATAAATATGTACAAATATAAGGTTCCCCTACTTCCGGCTTTGCGAAGATCGGTGGAGTGGATAGATACTCCTTGAGTTGATTGAAGGCTTCTTCACACCTCGCGTCCCATTCAAAATGCTTGTTTTCGTGTAGCAACTGATAGAAAGGCAGGCATTTGTCGATCGATTTGAAGATGAAGCGGTTGAGCACGGCGTCCGACCCATGAGTCGATGCACTTCACGTGTGTTTTTCGGGGAGAGGAGGTCGATGATCATGGTTACTTTCTTGGGATTCGCCTCTATGCCCCTCTGGGTAACGATGTATCCTAAAAAATCCCCAGGATGTTACGTTGAACGTGCATTTGGAAGGGTTCAACTTCATACCGTACTGGTTCAAGATTCCACAGCGGGGTCTTCAGGTGGCCGATGTGGTCCTTTGCCGTAAATGGTTTTACCAGCATGTCATCGATATAAACCTCCATTGATTGTCCGAGCTGTTCGGCGAACATTTAGTTGACTAGCCGTTGATATGTTGCCCCCGCGTTTTTTAGTTCGAAGGGCATGACTTTGTAGCAGTAAGTGCCACGATCAGTGATAAATGCCGTTTTCTCACGATCGTTCAGAAGCATCATTATCTGGTTATAGCCCGAGAAGGCGTCCACACAATAGTACAAGAGACCTCAGATAGAACAAGCCAGACATGCAATTGATACACATTGTCTGTGATATATAACAAAATGAGCTTTTTCATTCAAATTCCCAAAACCAGTATTTAGTCATTGATCCTGCGACTCAATACATATAAGGCGAAACAAAATCCCTAATAAAAGAGTTTTTTCTCAACAAATTTATAATCACAAGAATTATTTTTTTTCCAAACAAATGTCCTGGAATGCATGCAGGCTGAATCAGATCACATTTTTGTTTTCTTCTCAAAATTAGAATACATCACATGGTTTCCTTAGATCATTAACAAGATAGTCCAAATTCCAAGGAAAATAAAAAAAGACATCACTAAGAAATCTAATTGCACATTCCGGGATCGCACAAGAGGAACCGTTAAATTCTACAAACGCTGTAAGTATATAATGGCGATTGACGGTACCTTTCCGGCAAAATCGTCGCCGTCCATGAATATGATCCAAAATATTCCCAACTAAATATTTCCTTTTTTATTTTATTCCCAACCAAATATTCAATATTCCTTTTAGATAATATCAAATTTTCCTTTTCTTTTGTTTTTTCTTTTTCTTTTCGCAAAATAATTTCTATATAAATACTTGTCTCATTCTTTCTTTTTCCCTTTTCCAAAACCCTAAACTCCTCTCTCTCTCACGCCGCCTCTCTCTCTCTCTCCTCCGCCGCGTTTTCTCTCTCCTAGCCGTCGAGATGTCATTCCGTCGCCTCCTTCTCTTTCCCGTCATCTCCTTTGTGCCAAGGTGAGGACTAGTTGCCCCTCACTTTCTTACAGATCTTGATTTATTGTTTTCGACAAGTCTTTTCTTAAACCATAGCTTTCCACTAAGCGAGCTATCTGATTCGTTTGGTGTTTCTTGTTGATTGCTAATTGACTATATTATATATGTATTCCACCATATATTGTTAGATCTGCTATTAGGTTGTTCTAGATCTGCTACTAGGGTTTTATGATGAATGATTGTTGATTGCTTCACAAAGATGGTTAAATATGGACTAATGATTAATGAACCCTAATAACCTGGTGAATTGATTGATATTGATGTTGATAAGATCTCAATGTTACAACTTGGTTGAGTATTGTTTGTGAGTCATGAACCTAGATGGATGTGATTGATGAGGATGTAATCATGTATTGTGTGGAGTCGTAGTTGCATTGCTAGGTGTCCGTCATAGGCAACCCCTATGGTGCGGATATTGATTGCTTGGGTTGAGGGGTGTCTATAGGGGCCATCAGTTCTCAACGTGGGGAGGTTATGGCGAACCTCAAGGATGTCTATGTGACCAAAGTGTGGTGGCAGCCCGATTCCCGGTTGGTTCCGACGGGAAGGCGGGGTCGGGTGTCACGAGTGGAATGCAAAGTGTCTTCGGGACATAGATCACCTTTGGGTGTGGTTAATAAAATGATGGTGGCAGGCCGAGTCTCGGTTGGTTCCTTCGGGAAGGCGGGATCGCGTGTCATGAGTGATAAGAGGTGGGGCAATGGGCTCGAGTTGTGAAGTGGGGATCAATCGAATGATGTGTGGATCACATCTGTTTGTGCTTGTTTTAGGATTAGACTTTCATTAATAGTAATTCGCGTAAATGTCTGTAAGTGAACTGTGAGTCTCCACCAGGCTCATCCTCACTGAGTAATCCAATTACTCACCCCTCCTCTTCCCTTTATTCTGTACAGCTTAGCGAGGATCGGCTAAGTCTATTATTGTTGTGTGACATGGGCGTTTTCCTGGCGATCATGTGTGCTCACCATTGGCCCCAAACCAGGCGACTTAACCATTGGGGGTTAGTATGCCAACCTAACATGCCCAATTTCTCCGGTTTCTTCGGAGGCCCGGGAAGGACAGATGTTACAAAATTGGTATCAGAGCCCAGGATTAGATTACTCCAGTTTCGACCTAGAGGATCGCGCCCGTGTTTTTGTTGTGTTTGCGAAACTGTTTTATTGAAAAAATTTCAAACGTTTTCAAACCCAACACAACAACAATATATAGACGTCCGATCTGATAGTTCTTCTTATCTCTTTTCTTTTCTTTAACCCGAGGCCCAAGTTCATGATGCGAGACACCGCACAGAAGAGGGTTATGCCCTTGACCATGTGGCAGTTTAAGTCCCGCCCTTGGAGTTGCAACAAAGTTGCCGCTAGGCGAGATTGGTCAGCCGGGTGTGGTCTGGACGTTACCAAGACGGTAGTTCTGGAACCACCACGCCATGTACTGCCAGTCCCGACTAGGTAATCTTTGATTTTATAGCAGCCATTCAATGTGTCTGATTAGATTTCGGCTCAGTCTACGCAGCTAGTGGTTTCAAAGGGCAGGCATCGCAAGAGTCCCCAAAGTTCATCAGGCCGTGGGAAGCCAGGTGAGTTCGATCTCGCAATAGCGAGGAACCGAGCCGTGTCATCCAAAGAGACTGGAGTGTGCTTGAGTACCATGGGGTATTCGCATTTTCCAACCGGACTCTGCCTTAGAGGATTTCACGGTGGCGATAGAGTGCGTCAAGTTCGGCGTAACTTTGTCAAGTGCCTCCGCCCGGACGATTAGGATAAATTGTTTTCATAGGAGTAGAACTCAAAAGCTTCTCAACTCATATTGCATTTAGGATTTTACTTTAAATTATTTTTGGCTTATCTTTCAAATAATGTTCTACTCCTCCTTTCTACATTAATAAAAGATGTTTTGGTTTTCAACTTAAACTTGTTTTGGCAACGATCCTTAAAAACACTCTCTCTACCACGTTTATGTCTAAATCCACTCTACGTTCCTACCTTTAACCTCCGTCCGATTTGGCGATCTTAACTTGGCATATCGACCTTGGTGTTTCAACATTTTGACTACGGTGATAGCATTTTCGGCAGTGTTTCCACTTTGGCGTTCGACTCATTTCAGAACTTTCTTTATCTTTTGACTTTTAGCTTTTCATTTCTTTCCACAGTCTTCGTCCTAGGATTCAAGGACGAATCCTCTGCAAAGAGGGGAGATTGTAACATCCCGACCTTCGGTACACGGAAGTCGGTATGTTTCCGTTTTCTAATTCCCGGTTTAAGTTGATTTCTAGATCCTTCTGGAATATTCCCAACTAAATATTTCCTTTTTTATTTTATTCCCAACCAAATATTCAATAGTTCTTTTAGATAATATCAAATCTTCCTTTTCTTTTGTTTTTCCTTTTTCTTTTTGGGAAATAATTTATCTATAAATACTTGTCTCATTCTTTCATTCTCTCTTTTCCAAAACCCTAAACTCCTCTCTCTCTCACGCCGCCTCTCTCTCTCTCTCTCTCCTCCTCTCCCGCGTTTTCTTTCTCCTAGCCGTGAAGCCCTAGCCGTCGAGATTTCCTTTCTGTCGCCTCCTTCTCTTTCCCGTCGTCTCCTTTGTGCCAAGGTAAGGACTAGTTACCCCTCACTTTCTTACATATCTCAATTTATTGTTTTCGACAAGTTCTTTCTTAAACCATAACTTTCCACTAAGCGAGATATCTGATTCGTTTGGTATTTCTTGTTGATTCCTAAATGACTATATTATATATGTATTCCACCATATATTGTTAGATCTGCTATTAGGTTGTTCTAGATCTGCTACTAGGGTTTTATGATGAATGATTGTTGATTGCTTCACAAAGATTGTTGAATATGGACTAATGATTAATGAACCCTAATAACCTGGTGAATTGATTGATATTGATGTTGATAAGATCTCAATGTTACAACTTGGTTGAGTCCTGTTTGTGAGTCATGATCCTAGATGGATGTGATTGATGAGGATGTAATCCGGTATTGTGTGGAGTCGTAGTTGCATTTCTAGGTGTCCTTCATAGGCAACCCCTATGGTGCAGATATTGATTGTTGGGGTTGAGGGGTGCCTATAGGGGCCATCAGTTCTCATTGCCCGGAGGGTTTTGGCGAACCCTTATGAAGTGTCTTCGGGACATAGATTACCTTCGGGTATGGATATGAAGTATCTTCGGAACATAGATTACCTTCGGGTATGGATATGAAGTGTCTTTGGGAAGATCACCTTTGGGTGTGGTTAATGAAATGGTGGTGGCAGGCCGATTCGTCTGGTTCCTTCGGGAAGGCGGGGTCGGGTGTCATGAGTTGATTAGTGGTGGAGCAACGGGCTCGTGGTGATGAATTGGGGGATCAAAGTCTATATTGTGTGGATCATATTTGATTGTGCTTGTTTTAGGAATAGACTTCATTGATAGTAACTCGCGTATTTGTCTAGAAGTGAATTGTGAGTCTCCACCAAGCTCATCCTTACTGAGTAATTCAATTACTCACCCCTCATCTTCCCTTTGTACAGGTTAGCGAGGATCGGTTATGTCTTATATTGTTGTGTGACATGAACGTTTTCTTGGCGATCTTGTGTGCTCAACATTGGACCCAAACCAAGCGACTTAACCATTGGGGGTTAGTCTGCCAACCTAACATGCCCGATTTCCCAGGTTTTTTCTGAAGTCCGGGATAGGAATGTTACAGAAAGTGTGGATTGTTAATCTTAATACCAAGAACCTACTAATTTTTATAAGAGGCAAAGGGGGTGATATTGTTAATAATTGGATTACATTATTTGCTTCTTCTTTTTGGTACATGTTTATATTAAAGTTTATTGGGTGGTTGTCATATATAGGATCGATCATAAGTGAGTCACCATATGGAATGGATCCTCCACGTGTATTTTATCTACTTGTGATTTTGTCTCCAAAAGAAAAGGCTATATCCATGAGTGCTTGGTAATTAACAATGATAGGTTTAAAAACACCTTTTAACACTGATTAGTACATATGAGCTTTAAAGCTCCTTTATGGTTCTAAAAAATCTGCATAATCCATTTTCTATATTCATGTTCTTATCTATCATTCTTAATTTAACCGGAATATAATCTTACTAATTGAAAAAGGTTTTTTTTTTTCTGTGGTTTAAGAAAAAGGTATTTTACTTCTCATGATATTTACATAATGCATTTCAATTACACATTTCAAAACTATGTTTTGTGTAGATCTTTGGTATATATAAATCAGTAAATAACAACGCAAATTTGATACATTAATAAAGAAAAAAAGTGTCACATTTGTCATGTGGCCAAACAAAGCCATTTACCTTTTCAGTCTAATTAATCAGAACAAGTGCAATCAAAGAAACAACTAAACTAGTAAATAACCGGAACAATGAACCGATAAAATACCAAATCTTAAAACGACTTAGATCTGGCGGAGAGACTTAGATGGAATCACAAGGGCTAGTGCAGCAACTTCGTTGAGGACTTTCCATAATCGAAACACCATGTTGATCAAAGATGGTCACAAACAGATAATTGTCTCTTTCATGTTTGAAGACCAAACAAGCATAACCTTCTGTTAAACAGTTATCATCCTCAAAGTCACACCACTTTTGCTTCCCAAAAAAGATATGTCCTCTCTGGTTTCGGACAAGTGGAATCTTCCACGAACTTCCCCACACCACTTTAAGCTCTACCTCATCCGAAAGACTGTAAGATGATCTCTCCAAGAAATCTGGTGGGAACATTCTCTCTTTGGGTTTCACCCAAGAAAAAAAAAACAGAGTTGTTTATGTTAGTGTTCTTAAACAGTGAAAGTTTCACAAAATCAACAGTAATTAATACCTGAAACTTGGAAGAGAGATCTACTCCTTCAGTTAGGATCTTCGCGAAGCCTCCACCTCCTCTTTCTGTCAACATCTTTGATCTTGAAAGAGAAAAGAGACTTGGAAAATATTGTCGCTCTAATAATGAGTAGTGTAAAATGTTTAAAAAGATTCGATAAAAAAGTTTAAAAAGAGTTGTAAATTTTAAAGAAGAGTTGCGGCAGGAGATGGTAGTCCTGAGCATTCGGGTATTCGGTTCGGTTCTGGATAGGAACCGAATGGTTCCGGGTATTTCAGATAGACAGGTTTATGATCCATATAGGTACCAAAATATTTTCGGTTCGGTTCCGATTCGATACCAGTCGGTTCGGTTCCGATATTTAAGAACCGAAAATACCTAAACTTTTTTGGATCTTAATCGGTTTCGGGTATTTATTATCCGAAATGCCTAAAATATACCAAAAATCCAAAAATATATCCGAAAACCCAAAAATATAACCGCAAACCAAGAAAAAACAAAGAAAAATATACCCGAAATACCAAAAAAATACTCGTAAACCCAAAATTATATCCAAATACCAGAAAATATACCCAAAAACCCGAAGAAAAACTAAAGAAAATATACCCATAATACCGAAAATATACCCAAAAAGCTGATATATAATTAATAATATTTTTGGGTAATATAATTATAATTCGGGTAATTCGGGTACCCAAAATGTTTTCGGGTAATATCTGATACCCACAAGTATCAATGAGTAGGATCCAATTGGTATTTTGGACATAACCAAAACCGAACGAAACCAGTAATTTTTGGTCGGTTCAGATATTTTGGTTGAGGTTGTTATGCCCAGCCCTAGAAGATGGATTACAAGCTTTGACTGTACGATTACTTTTTACTTTCTAAACTAACAAATAAAAGGAGGACACGTTGTGTAAATGATTCATCTTACTTTTGACCAATTTCATCAAATTTTGAAAAAGCAAGCTTTGAGTAACTAAACCAAACCGTGGGCTATATGGAGCTCAAAACCTGATTTCGAGTATGATCCAATTCATCGTTGAGTCGGAATATAAAACACCAAACCACAAAAGCTAGAGAAAAGCAACTCATAATATACAGCAGATAGTAAAATACCATTGAAACTCACGTATACAGAGGAAATACTAAAAACTTATAAAGAGTGAAGCGTAGGAAAAACAAAAGAAAAAAGTTGAGATACGTTAACTATTTATACAACATCCATATCTGTTGTTTCAGTCTGATCCAGCTTTCGCGTTTGGTCTCTGTCGGCTTTAAGGATTCCACCCGCTCGGTTACCGGACGCGCCCATTTCAAGAGCTTCTATGTACAACACTTTGACCAAGTTCATGAATCTGCGCCGAAATGTCGGTATTCTTGACATTGATGCTACCATTCCCTGCAGCCTTCCATGAAAACAACAGAACTTGCCTCAGTGATATCATTCTCTAACAAAAGCAAGGGTTATCGCTAAAAGCCTTACTGTCTATGAAGAACGGTCTGAATCAACATGTGGGAACCCATTCATGACATAAAATGTGGCTACTTAAATGTTTCTGTTACTATTTAGCACCATGCGTGTGCGTCTGAGTGTAGGTCCAATGTATAGATCTAATGGTGCAATGCTGGTGTTTGATACTTACCTTCTTATTATGGCTTGCAACTGTGCTTTTCTTACTGTATCACTTGACGGGAACCCAGTGCTATCCCAGTCCTCGGTTCTTTCGTTTTTGCATACCATTACCAATTTCCTTAGATAATACTCCTCATCCTCGGTCAGCTGCAGATTCTTTATCTGCTCCTTCATTATCAGTAAAGGCGCGACGAGCCAGACAAATACTCTGTCTCTTGGGCTGTTTAGATCCGTAAGCTCCACGCCGTCAGCTGCGCCATAAATTGATAAGGAAATCATGAGTCCGCGTGGTGGGACAAAGATTTTTATGAGAAATTTGTGCAGAGATCAATGAGTATATGTAAACGTACTGATCACCAACCCAGATGAGTTTGATTTAGCAGATGCAAGAAGACATTGTAACACGGTCCAAGCGGGTAGTTGGATATAGAGCTTCTTACAATTACCCTTGACAAGACATTCCTCTACATCTTTCACGTCTATCAAGCCATCTCGAATAAGTATCCTCCCATTCACCTCACACGAGTTAAACAACCATTCCCATACCTTAAAATGCGAAACACAAGATGTTCGATTATATTGTAAAGTAAGATACATGAACAAAACAAAGGGCTAATATACCTGAACAGGTTTATATAGTGTGGTTTCTTTCTTCAGTGTCCTCGACTGTTCTGAAACAAGCCTTGAACCCAGGGAACTGCTTCTTCTGCTCTTGAGATCAACGTACGTCCTCTCTCCTAATATTCTCTTCACATGACCAGCGTCTGTTTTTGTCCTATAGCAAGGCCTGGCTTCCACAAGCATGTATACTTTACATTCATAAGTTTGTAATCGACCAATGCTGAATAGAGACACCGAAGGCTTATGTCATGGAAATGAGACACCAATGGAACAGAGCGCCCACTATGTACCTTGGCAGGCAAGTTCCTTCTCTTATATAGAGTAAATCATTTACGTATTCGTCAAATAGTGAGACTGCAGCAATTATATAGTTAAGTCCCATTCTGAAAGAGTCCTCCTGGAAAGATTCTCAAACGATTAAAGGATATAGAACATCCTAACCGACCCGAAATTATCAATGTCTAGCAACCCATTAAGAAAATCCAAGATCTACAAGCGAGACATTTTTGATATCCAAGTGATGAAAAGTCCTAAGAACTTTATGGCTAAGCTTCAACTAAACTAACATAAAGAAGCCAGAGCTATTGTGCAAGAAACAGTAACTATGCCATAAAGAGCTGCAAAAACACAACCAGATGAACTCAAGAATAAATCAGTTTGCCATAGATTCAGCCTAAATCCAAAGGACAACCCTATAAAACCAACTCTGTAAGATATGAAATCACTGAATAGACTTTAGTATTAGCTGAGAACCTGGTGAACGATGACTCCACTGTACATTCCTAGAAAGAAACTGGAGAAACCCGAAGCTATTACAGCTCCCACGACAGCTAGTGGCCATAGCAATATAGCGAAACCTGCAAATGGAACACAAACAGTCTCCAAGAATGGACCTTCTCTACCAACAAGGTCTTCTAATAGTCTCTTCCATCCTTTGAGCAACATATACGGACTTTTGTAAAGAGCAACAGCTGTTATCAGAACAACATCTACCACTACACCTATGAGACTAGCAAGAAGACAACTCGGTACCCGAGACAACCTGGAAGAAAAATGAGATTATGCCGTCCCTGTAAAGTGTAAGCAATTTTTTTAAACAATGAAAGCGATTTCTTACCTAATCTCTAACGGTTTAGCATCGGCGGAAACCATTTCTCTTAACTCATCCATGTAGGAGAAGTAAGAATGGAAGCAAAAGTCCGTGAAGTCCGTAACCACAATACAACTCCCTTTAATAGTGGAGAATGAACCATCAACAAAGCAATGGTAGCATTTGCTAGTAACAGACTTTCCTACAGCCTCGAATGTAGCCATAAGGGGCATGAAAAACCCGTAAGCGATTCCACCTAAGAGACTTCCTGCTATACCAGCAACTGGCCAGAGGAGCAAAGGCACTGGAAACAATATTAATGCCACGGTCTTCAAAAGCAGTCCGATTCTCTTGGTTCTAGAGGTTACAGAAACAAGATATTTAGTGGAAAATACAGAGAAGATACGAGGAAAACGGTTTTGAATTTGATGGATTTAAACCTTGCTAAACAGTAGTAGGTCCAAACGAAATGTGCTGGCCAAAGACCAATGATCACTGATGAATTGCCAATCAAAATTATAGCAGATGAAATTGGACCAACAATCAGGGCTGTGAAACACAAATCAAAAGAAGAGTGAGAACTTTACTCATTACACTAACTTACAGTGCTGCTTAAATACCAAGGAAAAATGGGCTTATTGCTAGAAGCCAATTCTTTTATTAAAATTACCCAAAAAACATAGTGGCAAAACCGTAGATAAAGGGTATGTTTTCTCAAATCATGAGATGTCAGGGTAAAATAGCATAATATTTGTTCAAAACCCTCACGAAACCAATGTTAATTAAAAAATAACACACGTGATAAATGAAACCAAATCAAAGCCATACTCTAATATACTAGTTCCAACTAAAAGATTAACAGGATGATAAGTCTAAATTCAAAATAGCAACTATTTCATTTGGCCGTGGAAATTTCCACAAAAAAAAAAAAAAAAAAAAAAAAAAAANAAAAAAAAAAAAAAAAAAAAAAAAAAAAACTCAAGAGACTTAATATATCGATGAAATTTTGCTTTAATCATACGGAACGACGGATTCGTATCAACAAGATCATCAAGGGTAGTCATTACATACCCTTGGAGAGGCCGAGGAGCAGTAAGAGGAAGAAGAAGGGAAGGAAAGAGATGAAACTCCACAGTTTCTCCAGAAACCCTATTGGAACCTCCATTACTTTTTTTTTTTTTTTTGGCAACTCGGTTACCAGACAAAAAATGCGACAGAAATAAGTCGTCGAAACTGGAGGTCGGTGGGTTTACGTGGCAATCCACAGGGACACGTGTCGACTAAAAGGTTCATAGTGGGACCCATTCACTGTCACATTTGATGCTCTTTCTTACCATTTTAATCGCCCTTTTTCCGACCGTCTTCACTACAACCACTAAGAAATCTCTTCTTGCTTCGATTTAAACTTGTTTACCAATCAGACTAGTTTAATTTACCAAATGTTTATTACCCTGTGCCTTGCAGTTGCAGATGTTCCAACATTAAAAGAGCTATCATTTGACATGCAAAACATAATCTTAACTACTACAAGTTCATGATTTTAGAATACACTTTTTGGTAAGTGTCAAGAAATCATCACTCTTATGAACATAATGTGAAAGTTAGATGAGTTTTGATGCATATACAAAAGCCCCATGCATATTAACAAGGTTGTACAAAAACTGCAAAGCAATGGAGCGTTGACTTTCTTCCTCTACAAGTCTAAAGTCTAAGGCTACTGGAATATTTCTCATTTAGAACAAGCTTCAAAGACAAGGTGATTTGGTTGTCTTTCAGTTCAGAGGCTTACCCATTTTCCTGTCTCAAACGACATTTTGTTCATGTTCTTCCACTTGTCCTTGAGGTCGCTTGGAACCCGGTCGTCGTGAAACACATCCCTACCAAATTCCAAGATCTTCCTCCATGGAATATTCCTGAAGCCTGGAAATTTCTGCACACCAACCTAGAGAACAAGAAGAGTCATTACAAACCGACATTTATCACCATTGCGCACTACACAGTGAGACTTTAAGCTCATGTTCACCCTTGGCTATTTACACTTTCATTTGGTCTACAAAACAATTACATTACGACGGAAAAAGAAATACAGCCTCTGAGGAGAAGTTAAAGAGCTCATTTCAAGATTAGAAATTAAATAAGACTAGCTATCCTTGGGTGTTGTTATAAAGCTGATAAACTAAAACCGATATTAAACCTTGATGAAGAGCTCAAAGAGACATACAATGTGTAAAATCCAAATTACAAAAAAAAAGTCAGGACGAGTGTAGCAAGAAAGAGAAATTTTGAAATATACGTGTTATGGAAAGAAATGTGGAGGTTTCATACCCTAAGCATCTCTTCTTCTGCCTGCGTCCAAAACAGTCTTTTACGTTTTTTGTCACTGCATAAAACAAACTTCCTGCCCTTCAAAGGAAAGAAAAATAGTTAGCTGCTGCTTAGGTTTCTTACAAAAAAGTAACCATTAAGCTAAAAGACAATTTAAATGCCAAGAAGTTGGGGACCTTTGTCCGGGATCATTAGATGTGGTTCCATTCTTCTCCAGGTAAATTTTGTGTCCGTATTTTTCAGGTTGAAAAGACGGTTTCTTAGGAGGGACGAAGTGAAAAGGTTGTGCTTCGATTGGTTGTTCTTGTACACCAGGGTGGATGATCAAAGCTAACTCTTGAGAAGCTGCCTTAGAGTCGGTAACATTCTCTGTAGAGATAGGAGATGATATAGACGATGCAGAGTTATGCTCCATTTGTTCATCCTTCTCGAAACCATTCTCTTCCTCATTGAAGGTCGCATCATCATTTCTCATATCATCTTGGAATTGTCTGTATTGATTCTCCGCCAAGTCAAACTCATCTCCATTTCCCACTACTGCTCCTTCCCGCGTTCTCTCCCCATCCTTAGAAACTTCCTTCTCCTGAGTTTCAGTCTGAACAGTTTTGTTATGCTGGTTCTTTTCAATATGTCTTCCCTGCCGAACTCTCCTGTCGCTAAAACCAGAACCGTGCAATACTCTTTTATCAGTCCTACGGACTTCCAGCTCACAACTTTCAGAAGATGGCGCTTTCTTTTGCAGGTTATTCTCATGGCAACATCCTTGCCTGCTTGTTCCCTCACCCAAAACTGAATTGCGCGCTTGTGTTCCTCCATCATTGATAAAGACGTCCTTCTCATGAGTTCCTGCAAGTATTTTAATTTGCTGGCTCTTCTCACTGTATATCCTCTGCTTTCTTGTATTGATACATGCAACAAAACTGTGTGCTTGCGCTGTTTCATGGTTTACATCGCATCGTCTCTGCTTCTTTCTTTCCTCACCTACATCAGAATTGCGCTTTTGTACTTTTTCATGGCTTTTCTCACTACCTCTTGCCATTTCCTTTCTTCCCTCAACCACATTAAGATTGCATGCATCTGAAGTTTCGTTGTTCCTCTCACTAAATCTTCCTCGCTGCTCTCTTCCCTCATCCAAATCATCATCATCACCAGTCTCAGAAACTTCCTGAGACTGAGTTTCAGCCGCAACTTCTTTCATTCGCTGTTCCTTCTCCATCGCCATGAATTTCTCGTATGATTCATCACTCTCCCTTCTATTCCCACTAGGACTAACACTTGTTACTCTTCTACCTCCTGAAACATTTACCTCAACTACATTCTCCATATTTTCACTAACTTCATCCATCATTAACCCCAAATCTATTCTTCCTAAAGTCTCTCTACCTTTTCTAGACTTCTCAATCACCAAAAGCTTCTCTCTTAGATTCACAGACTTCACAACTACACGCTTATACCAACAGTAAGGACAATAAAAATTTCCGAATTCATCAAAATCAGGCTCATCAGATGTACAGCTTTGATGAAAGGCTATAGGACATTCCTCCCCGTGACATACCAAAACCCAATTGTCTTTTCCATCACACACGTAACAAGTATTAGACTTTAGCCTATTCTCAGTATCACCAGCCTTATTGTACCCTAACATTCGCCTCTTTCCTCCATTGTTACCATCCTCGTGAGTTTTAGGGTTTCCTTCATCTTCGTCATCCTGTGTACAGTATCACGGAAAATAGTTACTAAACCGTCGATTAATCTTTCAAAAGTATCCAATTTCACCAAGAAGCTGAAAATCTCAAGTGGGTATCTAAAATCAAAAGCCTTTTTCCCCAAATATATTACCGAATCGGAGGCAGGAGATGAAATTCGAACCCTTTTCTTGTTCATACTTCTTGTTCTATCCAATCAAAGCCAGACGATTCTCCTCTGCCTTCCAAAAGAAAACTCACGAATTCAACGGAAAGGGGAGGATCTTCTTCTCGGATACCTCGGATACCACTCTCGTGAGATTTTAATCTCAAATCTCCTCTGTAATTTTATTTAACATTATTTTTAAATAAAAAAATGAGTAAGTTACAAAAAAACCAGATCAAATCATGATATTTATAATTCCTACCTGG
>PKMM01028880.1:347774-370180 GCA_002933915.1 Eutrema heterophyllum | reverse complement strand
AAAAAGATGAAACTAGCTGTGATGAGCCTCTCCTCTTATCAACGCTTGCACTCTGATCAGCCCGGTTGCATGTGTGCATCTTCGTGTACGTTCTAATCGAGAACATATCCGTGTTATCAATCCTTGCTGCTCGTAGACCCCAACTACATCTTCGTATAGAACATTTAACCACCCACCGCGTTCTATCAGAATGTTTTATAACATAATCAAAAGAGTTAAGAAATGACAATTTCTGGACCAACTCTATAACCGCCTTCTTATCTCGGAATTCTTGACGCACACTCACACCAAAACCGTCTTCCCATGGAGCTACAAACTGACTACCTTCAACAACGGGTGCTTCCTCATAATATTCATCACGCATACCCGATGTATCCATACTGTTATCCTCCAATACATCATCATCATCCTCTCTCACCTCCTCTTCTTCATTTGCTTGTCCGTTGTCTACGTACAACGTCAAGGCATTAGGTCCTATTTCATCATCACTTCGATGGTCATAGTTCATACCATACGAGCTTTTCCCCGCTCTCGACTGTTGCGAGGGCAACTCCGGTCTAGTCATGACCTCCACATTCAAAACAGGTCTACGGTTCTCTTTATCAACGGTCATTACATAACCAGCAAGATCTTCATCATCATAAATACTCAAATGTTCTTCACATCCAACCACCATAGGAAAGTAACTCAATTCCAATCTAACCTTACTTTCATCTAACGCATGCTTGTATAGCCTACCTTCTACCTTCTCCAAAGTTATCTCCTCTTTCAACACTACACTATAAATGCGCCCCTGACATTTATAATAGATGCAGACGCTGTTGCTCATTCTATCCTGCGAAAACAACACCAAACAACTCAATATATACTTATAGTTGTACCCAGTTTTACACTAGTTGTTCCCAGGTATACTTTAGTTGTCCACAGTTATACGCAGTTGTCCTCAGGTATACTAGTTGCACCATTTTAATTAATAAATGATTATTCTCAGTGATACCAGTTTTACTAGTTATACTACGTTCGCCAGTTCTACTAGTTGTCCCTAGTTCTCCTCGCGCAGGAACACAAATTTTATTCGATTTCGGGTTCCAATCTGCATACAATCCACAACGACTCTACCTCTAAAATGCATTTCTACTCAATTTAAAGTCCCAATCGACCCAGAATCATTGGCTAAACAACAATGTGCAAACTCATCAATTGAATCTACCAATCCAAACCCAATGGAGCCCAATGGAGCTCAATGGAGATCGACAGAGAAGCACAGACCTCGCTGGAGATCGACGGACTCGCGACGGAGGCAATGACTGCTGGCCGGAGACGCGACGGCGCCGACGTCGGAGGTGGACGTTTTCTTGTTTTTTTTTTTCTTTTGCCCAATAACGACGACGGGGAACAATGTAGGGGTTGTTGGATTTGGCTGGGTTTGGATAGGGTAAATTAGTCATTTCACACAGTCATTAATAGAGAGAGGGGTATCGAGATTAAGTTGGGGTAGTGATGGTTTTTTTTTCCCTCATAGTGGTATTGGAGATGAAATTCCTACAAAAAAGGTTTGTTTTTCTCTTTGGCATCAGAATTGAATTTCTTACAACTTCATGGCTTATATTGTAATATACATAAGTATAAAATTTGGAACTAGACGACGCTTTCTCCGAAGATTAATTGCTCGGAAAAATTGCAAATAAAAACCCAGAGGTTTGAGATTTCACCTAAAAACCCCCAAAGAAAAATGAGTTGTAAAAAAAACCTAACATTTCCATTGATGCAAATCAAACCCATACATAAACTGTTGACGCAAATTAAACCCCAAGTGTAAAAAAAACCTAACATTTCTTTTGACGCAAATTAAACCCTAGACGCTAATCATTGACGCAAATTAAACCTCGGATGCTAATGAGATTAATTTCCTAACACAGACCAAAATTCATTGTTTCATTAACTATAATTGAGCATAAAAAACAATTCATCGATTTTTCACCGCTTCTCTTCAACCGTGTTTCCAATATCAAATTCAAATTTGATGTTCATCAATTTTCACAGAAATAATAGGTTTCATAAATCTTAAGTGATCCCTATCGCAAACCATTGCCATAATGTCAAAACCCTGCAATAATCTCAGTATGATTCAGTTACTCAAAAACAACAATTTGTCTGATATCCATATCTAGAATTGGATCCGAGTATAACCTAACCCATTTTATGCAACAGTAAGAAGATATTAGAACCCAAATTTTGATTTTTCGAATAACTCGGATTATCTTACTCTGCATTAGGTAATTTGCTCCCAAAAATACTTATCGCTCGTAGCTGCAAGCCTAGAGACTCCAAAGGACCTCACTATAATTTTTACTAGACGTGGTAGGCTTCTCCTAAGAGATACAAATTTGTTTATCTTACCTAATATCTCCTACCTTATGAGCTTTAGAATCGTTGATTCTGAACTCGTATAAATGCTTAAGTGACGACCAATGATTTTCATTTTACCAGATAAGAAACTCAAGGTCAGCGTATCATTTGCCTCTTAAACCTCTAGGTTTATTTTTGCAATTTTCCCCTTGATGCTCTGTTCCGAATCGCCAAATTGATACAGTAAAATCGTAAATCACCGAAACAGAGAAGAAGAGAGAATCAATGTTCATAAAACACGGATCCTGATCTCACATGCAGAAGAACCCACGATCGAAGATGGGATTCTTCAGCCAACAATACGCAAAGTATCGCAGAAAGAGTAGAGAGGGAAAGTAACTTTTAAAAGATTCTGATTGATTTCTCATAATGTTTACAATCCCCATATAACAACATTCAGTTTTCCCTCGTGAATACGACAAACAACAAAATAATTATTAAAATTCATTCGCAGCCTCTAATGTGGCCTTAGTGACGTGTTCTTAGCTCTTGGTCATCTCCTTTCCTGTATCAAATCTCCCCTATTTGAAAAACTTTAACCTCAAGGTTTTAAGTTTGGAAACCTCTTCATGAGCTCGTAAAGGATTTCCCAAGTAGCCTCTTCAGCTGGTTGATTAGTCCATTTTACTAATACCATTGTAGCAGCCTTGCCCTGACGATTGACCATTTTCCTTTCCAAAACACACTCAGGTTCTTTCACCAAAACATCTTGGATAATAGAAGGAAGCTGAGTGGAAGTCAGAACATTACCAACCCAAATTTTTAGTTGGGAGATGTGGAATACCGGCCGGATGAACATGTGAAGTCTTTGGAAAATCCAAATTGTAGGCAACCTTTCCACACTTATCAATAATCTTGTATGGCCCAAAATTCATAGGAGAAAGCTTTTGATTGGATCTGAGAACCACCAATTATTGTCTATAAGGTTGAAGTTTAACATATACATAGTCTCTAATCTCCAAGTTACGATCAGTCTTATGTTGATCCGCAAACTGTTGTATAGATGATGAGCACGTAAGAGGTGGAACTTCAGAATCAGGATCATGCTCTCTCGTTCCTGCTGGCATTTGGCCACAACCTCAACCTTGGTCTCCCCTGGTAGATAAGGTAAATGTTGTGGTCGAGTTTGACCATACACAGCCTCATACGGTGTCATTTGAACAGCGGTATGGAAGTTGGTGTTGTACCAGAATTCTGCAAATGGTAACCATTTACTCCAAATGTGAGGCCTATCACTTCACATACATCTCAGGTAAGTCTCCAAACATCTATTCACCACTTCGGTTTGTCCATCACTTTGTGGATGATAGATTGATAGATACTCCTTGTAAACTAAAGAGTTCCTTCCAAAACTCACTAAGGAACACAACATCTTCGTCACTGACAATTGACGGTGGAAAACCATGAAGCTTGAAGACATTGTCCAAAAAAGCTTGAGCTACAGAAACTGCAGTATACAGATGAGATAGTGCAACGAAGTGTGCTGCCTTGCTCAAACGATCCACAATCACAAAAATGACGAATTTACCATAAGATAGTGATAAACCATCAATGAAGTCTATGGATATATCAGTCCAAATCGTATTAGGTATAAGAAGAAGTTAAATCAGACCTGGAGAAGCTGTTCTGTCATACTTACACTGCTGACAAGTGTTGCAGCTTTGTATAAACGATTGAATGTCTTTGGACATGCCTTTCTAGTAGAATAAACCATTCACTCTCTGATGAGTAACATCTCGGCCTAAGTGTCCCCCACTTCCTGAGCATAGTCCTCGACCCTGACATTTGAAACAAGTAATGTCACGAGCTCTAGTTTGACCAATACTAGAAAACTTACCTTGCTCTGGCCTTGTTGTCTTTGGGAAGTCACTGGATTTGCCTTTGAATCGAGAATTGACGTCAATGGCTTTGCCTTTGTCTAAGGGCTTGATGCCACTTGCTTGCCATGGTTGATTGTTTCTGTTTCGGTTGGACAAGGAGGTTTTCCTCTTGATTTTCTGCTCTACTTGCACAGATAAGTGCAACAGCTCGTGGAGTGCACTATACTTAGTCCTCTCCACCTTCCTTGTTATGCGTTCTTGCAAGCCATCTACGAACTGTGCCATCAAGGCTCCTTTTGATTCTTCTAACTCCAGGGAGTGCATCAGCTTCTCAAACTCCTCAAAGTACTCCTCTACGCTCCTTGTTCCCTGTGACAACTTACGAAAACGTTTCTGTAAGTCTCTATGGTAATGTTCAGGCACATACCTTAACCTTAAAAGGTATTTCATGTTGTGCCACGTTTGAATGAGACCAAAGACTTGGCGTCTCCTCTCAGCTACGGTTCTGTCCCACCATGCCAACGCATTTTCAGTGAGTTGAGATGCGGCTAAGGCCACCTTCTTGTGTTTTCCATAGCCATAACACTCAAAAATCTATTCTAAGCGCTTCTCCCAATCCAGATAGACTTCTGGATTTGCTTTCCTGCAAAAGTAGGAGGAGTCAGTTTCATATCATTATTGACTTCTCTACGCTCACGCTCTTTCGGCATGTTCCCTTGCAAAGGATCTTGTCTCCTCTGGTTCCTTCGTCTCACAAGGTCAGGTGGAGGATCATCCTCCAACTCAGGCATGCTATCAGAATCATAATCTTCTGAGTTAGCATTGTTGTGGGCTGGAGCATTCCTTCTTGCCGGTGGAAGGTTCCTCTCGGCTGCTTAAGCCTGCCTAGATGCTCTCTTACGTCTCTCATGGCAGTGATTACTGTCATGATGTCTTGCAATTGCACGTTGTTGTTTGCCTCTTCTCCCATGTCTTACAACCTGTTGATTCTTGCAAACTCACAAAAACAACAAACTGTCAAAAGCAATGAGTGTAACAAAATTCAAAAAAATCGAACAGAAGTGAAACAAGCTACTAAACCTCCTAATAAAATTACTAGAGGGTCTAAAAACAGTCTCAAAACAATTCGCAGCAACAAAAGAATTAAAGGACAAGTTCTAACAATTTATTTTTTTTGGTATTTTTCTTAAACGCTAACAACAATAAGCAAAATTTCCTTTTTTTTTTTTGATTTGTGTAATTGAAACTAGAACAACCTAAACACGAATTCAATTTTTTCTTTGGCTTTTCTTAATCTAACAGAAGCTAAGAACACGCAACTAACAAACCCTTGATTTTTTTTTTCTTTTTTTTCTTTTCTTAGACTAATCGAAACTAACAACCTAAGCGAATGCAAGAACAAAGAGAACTAAAAGCGTAGGGTAAGATAACCAAAGGCAGAACCTTTGGCTCTGATACCAAAGATGATGTAAGAACCGGTGGTGGCTCTCACAGCTATGGTGAACAAGGCAGGCGGTCGCCCTCTCCTTGGTTCGAATGATGGTCAAAGATGGAAGCAATCTGACACGCAGGCGGTCGCCCTCTCGTGTGGGATCAAGAGATGGTGTGATGATGGAATGAAGTCACGACACAGAGGTGTGATGAGTCTCTAATACGGTGAAGGCTCTGAGCTTGCTTGAATCGTAGAAACAAACAAAGAACAAGGGTTTTCTCTCAAGGCGGCGCTTGAAGAAGAACTGCGTTATTTTATTGATCAAGGCAAAAAGTGGTGACTACAAAGCTGCGTGCGGGACTTAATTAATAGTCCGTCAGCTTGAACCTTCTAGTGTTCGACTAAAAGAAACGGCAAAAGACTCTAAAAAACAGGACTTGTGAAAGAAAATAGCAAGAAGTTTAAAACAAAGCGTAAACAAACTAAACATAAAACCCATAGTTTCATTAAAGCTATAAAAGGAAAGTTTGGGCTCAACGCTTAAAACTAGATGATTGTTGTCATTTTGATGAAGTACTTAGCTGTTGATCATGCTGGAATCACCTGAAAGAACGATATATAATTGAAAACCTTACATTGATGCGTAGAGGCCCGAGACGATGCATGCATGTCCCTTGAAGATGATTCTGGTGCAAGCGTGTTCTTCACGTGATGAGTGTTGTAGATGTCTTCTTTGGGATCCTCAAAGTCAGAAGAGTCTTCGTCTTCAAGCTCTTGCTCTCCTTCAGCCTCATTCTTCTCTTCTTGCTCAACTTGGCCTTCCTCGGCTACGAGTAGCTTGTTGTGAAGTGTCTTCATTCTTGGGCTGTCTACTAACAAACCATCTTGCCTATTAGCTTTAAAATATGTATTTTGTCGATGAGAGTTACCTCCCTTGGTGATGTGATCATTCTGGTCGTCTATCAAATCCACAAAGTTCTCCTCGGCTAAAATTAGGTTCTTCTCGGCAAGACTTTAGGCTATGGTAAGGTTTCTCTCCGCTAGAATTCTCTCGGCAAGATTTCTCTCGGCTACAGTAAGGTTCTTCTCGGCAAGGTTTCCGGGTAGCTTTTCTTGACTCAAATCTGTTTCTGCTTGACTGAAGAGAAAAGTGCCCTAACCGTTAGTCTTAAAATGTTCACTTGGTCGAGAAATCTCACCTCCTTTAGTGCTAGATCGATCGTTTTGATAGCCTTCCAATGGTGGCTCTTGGATCGGTTCCATTAGGTTGTTATGGCCGTTTATGACATTCATGTCAGGCAGCAAAGGATCAATTGGGTCCAGTGAATTGATGTAGGTGTGCGAGGCCTTCTTGTATATGTTCCTCAACTGTTTGATCTTTGATCGCGTCATGACTCCTTCTTGGACCGTCGGCATGATGCTTGGAACGTCACTTGGGTCGATGTCCACATCAGAGTGAAGTCTTTTTATAATGGTGATCTTACTTTTTCTTTTTTTTATATGTATTTCTATTTTTTTTTCTAATGTATGCTTCTTAATGAGTTGTAATTGATAGACTCGCTATTATGCATTTTAGCACATCTTCGATCACGACTTCGGAATATCTATTTGCTTGGCTTTGTAATATTAACTCTTAAATCTTGTGTTAATAATGAGAGTACCTGAAATGACAGAGTATTTAAACAAACAAGCATTGATCAAGGAGAGAATGGCAACGACCCGTCGATTCATGATCAAAATATTTTTAGAGATATTGAATTCGTCAATACTAACTGGTTCCAAACCCTTTTTGAAGTCCTTGAGGAAAAGTACCAAAGTTACAAGGAAATAGTGGCTGAAACGATGAAGAAGTTTTGATGGTGAAGAAATGTGATTGATATGAAGAAGGAGAAGGAAGAGATGACGAAGATTGTTGAATGTAAAATAAGAGAACAAAAGAGAGAAAGAGGTCGGTTTATTTTACCTAGACCGGTGTTTTCACATGTGTTGGAGGTAAGCTCCGCACCCCCCCCCCTTAAACCCGTCACAAACCGAATCTAGACCGGTCAACTCCGTGCGTTGATTTGCCTTAATTTTTGAGGATCTATTTTGATTCAACCCACCTCAACCCGTCGCGGCCCGAGCCTCAGCATTCGACAAGGCCCACGTCGGCCCATCAACGTGCGTTGGATTCGTCTCCAAAACTCTAGGTTTTAAATTTATAAACCTAAAGGTTCTGCAAGTGCACATACATGCGTTGTAGTACTTTAGGTATCAATCCACATGGAGAGAGAGCTGTTCTGCGAGACCCTAGACAGAGAATAGCAAGGAAGTCTAAGACGAGAATAAGTTTTTATAAGGGGTTTTGTCATGACAATGTAGAGAATGTAAAAACGGAAAATTGCTTGAGTTTTAGGGGCACGAAAACTTACCATGTTTTTGAGTTTTCCCAGGCAGAACCAAGCTCTTATCTTTGTTGAATTCACCTCCACCAATCGCGTATTGTCTTCGTCTTTAGTGATTGAAAACTGTGTCGTTCCTCCCTCTCTGGCGATTTTGCACATATCTGCACGTAAGACACAAAGAGAGTTGCATGAGGTTTTAACAATGGTCAAGTTTCGGGTGCGGTACCAACTAAAGATGAGCTGGCCATTCATGTACGACAAAGAGTGGTAAAAGGTAAAAGAACGTCATGAATGTATGATTCGTTATCTTTGCCTAAACCTTTGATGAGAAAATTAAGTCAAAATTAAAGTTCAAGTATAATAGAGCTAGTATATTCCATCCTAAAGAATCTCTACGGTTTAAATTCCTCTAGGAATTTCGCATTAACAGAAACTCTAGCTACCGCCTAGTCTAGAACCAAATTACGAAAGAGCATGTTACTAGGAAATAGCTTAGAAGCACATTGGTTGGTTATCGTCATGGATTTCTTTCATCATTCCCTCAAAACGTATTCCTACTTTATTGAAAAACTTGAAATTTTTTAAAGAAAGCTTTGAAAAATGCAAAATGCAAAGATTCATGAAAGAAAAGGTGATTAGTAAGGGATGAAATCTTCCCCCAGGCTTAAATCACACTGTCGCCAGTGTGAAATAAATCGAGTAATGACGAAAAAATAGATGTATGTAATAATAGAAAAAGTTTCGGGAAAAAGAAAACTTACTTGGAAGTGATTGGAAATTGGATTTGGGAATGGAATGGTGGTGATTGGGGGATGGAAAATGGTGTTGTGGTGATGGGAATGGGATGTGGGGGTGATTGGGAATGGTTTGGAATCGATCAGGGATTGAAGCAAATCGATCGGGATCGGCAGGGAGCTGGCCGCGGGTCGAAGGCGTGTAGCCGCGGCCAATGGGGGCTTCGCCGTGGGTCGGTCAAGTGCGACCGCGGCCATGTGCTGGTTCGCCGCGGGTCAAGAGGTTGCACCCGCGATCGATCCTCTTTTGCGGTCAAGTCCTTCCTCGCGGTTCAGGCTGTACCGAGCAGCTTCGATCTGTGTCTCCATTTTTTTGTCTTTTCGGTTTTTTGATTTTTTTGGGTTTTTTTTTGTTTTTTAGAAAGCTGAAACTAAGAAAAGGAAAACATGATTAGAAAAAAAAAATGAAAAGTAAAAACGTACCTAAAAATGGGTTGCCTCCCATTGCGCGTTTTTGTTTAAAGTCGTTTAGCTCGACGTTGGTAGCTAGATGAGCTTAGTCGTAGAAGGACAGTGTCTTACGAAAAGTCTTCTTTGATCTCCTTTGGGTCTCTTCGTCATGTGAATCATCGCTACATAGTGAGTCGGGATCGGGGTCTCTCAAATTGGGATATCTGTCCTTCTTGAACTTGAGCGGGACAACATTGTAGAACACGTCTTTGTTGACGTTGACAAAGGAAACACGTCGATTGGTCAAATCTATGATGGTTTCAACGGTTGACAAGAAAGGCCATCCTAGGATTATCGGTGTTGCATCGCCCTTCGTTGTTTGGACAATATAGAAATCGACAGGAGCTATGCAATCTCCAATCCTTACGGGCATGTCTCGGGCAATTCCTTTTGGTGTAGCACAAGTCTCATCGGCCATGCTGAGTTTCGTCTTAGTCGTATGAACATGCTTGATACCGAGGCGCTTGGCTGTAGATTTTGACATTATGCTTAGGCAAGCTCTGGAGTCACAAAGAACGTATTTAAACACAACTCCAAAGATGCTGAAAGAGATAAGGAACTGACCTTGTTCTTCAATCTTATGGAGAATCCGAACGGGTTGTCCTTTCATGGCCTTATCGATGAGATCTTATATCTCCGTGATGGACTCTTTACTTTCACAAAATAAATGACCAATCTTGTGGTCCATACAAGCTCTAGCAAAAGTGGTACCTCGAGGTAGATCGTGAACCACACTGTTGAATTCTTCTAGCTTCTCCCAACTTATCTTGTTCGGGTATCTCTTGTGTTTCTCGGGATGAAATATGCGAATAGCGTAAGACGTACTATATGGTGTAGTTGAACGTCTTGCTCTCATGAAATAGGTATGAATGTCTTCATTGCTCTGATTATTGTAGCGGAAGAAGGCGTGTAGAGGTCCTCTTTCACAAACTTGACGTACATCGGGATCGATTTCACAAATTTATTGAATTCGATCAATCTCTCTCGGGTGATGCTTTGTGTCTTTGGCTCCTCTGGTATTGGACTTGATGGTGGTGTTGGTTCAAAGACAGAACCATTCATCGAACTAAAATCAGATTCTCAGAAGAATAACCTTGGATCTTCTTCTTCGAAATATTGTTCCTCGATTTCCTCGGGTGGTTTAGTAGATAGAACCATGTTACAAGGGGCAATAGAGTCTGGTTCTAGGTTGGTTGTAGGGTTTGTTGAGGCGTGAGAATCAATGAAGAAGGCAGCTTGCTCGAAGGAGGATGAATGGGACTCAAAGGATCCAAGGAGAGACGAGCAGGAGATGGCTGCAGCTCGAGGAGATGCAGGCGCGGCGAAAGCGCGGCTGGAGAACTCGCGACCGCGGTGAGGGGAGTTAGTGGGGACTTGTTTGGTTCGTCATCTTCTTCAGTGTTTTCTGGTTCAAGGGCGTCATTTGGCTTCTTTTCTAGGTCAGGAACATGAGCATCAAGTGTTGTATCATGCTCCTCATGATTTTTGGAAAGTTTCTCCACTTTCTCTTCTACGTCATCAATGGCATAAATGAGTCGATCTAGCGTAAGATCGAGCTCTACCGTCTTGTCTTTAACTTCTCCTACGCCTTCCCACAGCTCGAGGGCGTAGTCATATGCGGTGTTGTTGTTGTCATTGATAGAGTTATCCAAGTCATCAAGCTTGTAATTCAAAGTACGTACCCCATCGTTAGGTTTTCCGATATCAAACTTTTGTTTTCCTTGTTCTTCTTTAACGAGTTCCATCCTCTCGTTGAGTGTTGCAGCGTCTTTAAGGGTTTGTTCTTCGAGTGTGATGACGTGGACAGCAAGATCGTCGAACTTCTTGTTGAATTCGGTGTAGATTGTGTCTAGCTTCTTGTTCATGGCCGCTTCGGTCACCGCTTAGCAATCAAGGTATTGATTTAGCATCACGTTGAGTCACTCCAAACGCAGGCTAATCTTTAAGTTGAAGACGTGCTGGTCCGAGACATGATAAGGTCGATCGTGAGAGTATTGTCGAGAGTTGAAAAATTGAGACGCAAAAGGTTCGTCTCGGTAGTAAGTCGGTGGCGGTTCCCGATCCATGTAGAACGAATCACAGTTGACGTGTGAATCGTGAGAGTAGTGAGCACAAGATGGGTCGTAGCAACCCTGCTCGTAGTAGTCATCTCGCACCAGAGGCGAGTCCACGTTTCAAAGCCTGAAATGAAGAAATACAAAACCAAAAATTAAAAAGAAAAAGGTTTGTCTTAGGGTCGATTTACTAACCTTTAAGGTGTAGCAGAAACGGTAGCAATTATCTTCCCGGCAACGGCGGCAAAAACTTGGTAGCGTCGGATTCGTCTCCGAAACTCTAGGTTTTAAATTTATAAACCTAAAGGTTCTGCAAGTGTACAAACGTGCGTTGTAGTACCTTTAGGTATCGATCCACAGGGAGAGAGAGCTGTTCTGCGAGACCTTAGACAAAGAATAACAAGGAATTCTAAGACGAGAATAAGTTTTAATAAGGGTTTTTGTCACGAAAATGTAAAGAACGTAAAAACGGAAAATTGGTTGTAAAATAACTTAAGAAAATCGATGGCATAAACTAAAGAGAAAAACGGTTTGTAAACGATATAAAACGGTGTTGGGTCGACATGAATATCTAGGGGTATGCTCGATTCAATCACGGTCCCTAAGCTCTTAGTAACAGTTTCTAGATTTTGACTCCACGAACTGAACAGAATAAACGGCGTAGCCTACTTTCGTACATCCTAAGCACCAACAATCTATACACTCGACCAATAGCTTTCATCTTTGGCCGCGCGGAAAATATTGATGTTCACGCTGGTTCTTCTTAGTTCACAGCACTCCGTAAGTATACTTTCGAAATCTTACGACGCGCACGCTCTTATAGATAAACGATTCAGGTGTTTTTAGATCCAGCACTTTTGGTGGTACTTAACACCTATGAATCACCTCTAGTTCATGACGCTAGATTTAGCATTAACAACTATCTATAAGAAAGAGCTCTAGAAATCGGTTAGGGTTTTATCTCGTGAAATCCTTATCGAACATAGAATTCTCCGTTGATAAATCCTTTAAACCCAACAATAAAACTACTCGAACATAAATGAAATGAAAATCATGATTGAATAAATTGCAGGAGATTGATGAAGGAGCCTCACGATTTTAAGAACTAAGTCCGGTGAGAACCTCTTCACCAATCTCGAAAAGTAAAGAATAAGAGTTTAAGAGTAAAAGCAAAAACAAAACTAAACTAAAAATGGTGTAAAAGCAAGCACACAAAATTAGGTCTTCTAAGAGGCATATTTATAGGTCTTCTCTTCTGCTTTCGTCGGTCTTTAGGGTTTTAAGTGACGGGATATGAATGGGCCTCGCAAATTTGGCTTACGTGACGAAACTGGCTTGGCCGCGGGACCAGTGGGTCTGGCTGCGGCGAACCTTCACTTGGCCGCTGGTGGAGGCTTCCTGGCCACGGTGAATTGCCTCTTGGCCGCGTCTGGGACTGCTCCGGGAGTGGCCAGATGAGAAGTTTTAATCTTGATGTATCTTTTGATTGAACCGTTGGATCGTCCTCAAATCTATTGGAATGGAAAGGTAGATGATCCCTCTTGAATATCTCCAAAATTGGATTGGATCAGACGGTAAGAAGAACCTCTTTGGCAATTGAACTTCTGACGGTTTGACTCTGAGCCGAAATCTAGTTTTTCTCCAATTTGCAATGTTTTCGCCTAAGTAACATAAAAAGAGTCTTGAAACTACAAATATGCGAAAAACGTAATAAAAAAATAGAAAAGCGAATGAAACACTTATTAAAGCGTTCTTAAAAGATAGTAAAACGGGTAAAATACGGTGTTATCATCTAGCTTTAAGCGAACTCGACCTATCGAGGCCCGATATCCATTTAATTCGCCTCGGCCCGATAAGCCCGACTAACCCTAGTCGGCGCCGATCTCCAAAAAAGGAGAATCTCCAAGTAAGAGGAATTCTTCCATATCAACTCTGAAGGACAATGAAGATTTTCTTATCCCAACTTCCGACAAATAAGGAAACCAGACCGCCTAAAGCTTTATAAATATGGAGGATCACCTCATTCAGAGCCACGCGACTTTTCCCGCAAAGACCTAAGAGACTTAGCTCCGAGATTTACGGCTTAGTTTCTTAGTTCTTTCTTTTCGGTCAAACCAAATTCTTGTACTTCGCCGAGATTGCTAATAAACGAGATTTCCCGATCCCAATTGTCTTTTAATTTACTTTGTGTGAACCGAATTCAACAATTGGCGCCGTCTATTGGGAATTAGTAGATCTCACCACGCAAAGCGTCTTTACGAACACCGTGCTGCCACCACAACCTCCACCACCTCCCAGCAACAATCCGCTAGGAACCCCGATCGCACAGGAAGACGCGAGGACTCTTTTTCAAATGCTACTCGCCAAGATGAAAGAACTGTCTCGCGGGAGCAACGTGCAATTCGACGAGCTCAGGACTGCTCAAGCTACTTTCAATTCTCACTTGGATGAGCTACAAAGGGACCAAACCCCTTAGCGACCTATACTGAACCCTTCCCCTCTCCAGAGAAACCTGCTTCCTGAGCTGCAGAATTTTCCCCCGCCACCTACTCTCGGCTCTGTAGGAAACAACGCTAACTCGGCACTAACGGCCCCAAACCCTCAACATCAACTCAATGACCTCGCACAAGATCAGCAGCTAGAAAAGATGAAGAACGAGATCAAAGGTCTTAACTCTAGACTCCACCAAGCCACCAGAGTAGCTCCCGAACTCGATCGTGTCTTGAGGCAGACGCAGAACACTCCATTCACAACTCGGATAACCGAAACTCCGGTGAGGCACATTAAGAAGATGAACCTACCAGCCTACAACGGCACTGAAGATCCAAGCGGATTCATGACGCTTTCAATCTAGCCATGTCGCGTGTCACGTTCACATAAGAAGAACGAGATGCTAGCAAGTGCCAATTGTTAGTGTCAAGCTTCACCAGACCCGCACTAACGTGGTTCTCACGTTTGCCCCCGAAATCGATCAATAGCTATGACGAGCTGGCCGGAACCGTGATACAACATTACTCAACATCGGTGTCCAACCTATATAGCCTTTCTCAGGGAAGGAACGAATCCCTCAGGTCGTACATCGCCAAATTCAAAAAGGTGGTTTCACAAATCATCATCCTTGACGAAGCAGCACTACATGCCTTGTTAAACTTGTTATGGCACAAATCCAGTTTTCGTGACGAGATGAAGCTCAACACGACGAAGACCCTTAAAGATGCCATGCACCGAGCTAATCTTTTCATCGAAAACGAAGAAGAGAAGGCCGATTTAGCTAAGAAGCATGCAATCCCTAAAGCGTCAAGTTCAAAGGATAAACCAAGAGAAGAATATCACGAGCCTCGCCAGCACATCGATAAGACTACGACCGAAGTCGAACACCGGCTACTTTTCTCGTAGACGAAACTCAGCCACGTCAGAAATGGAACTCATGGACTCGTGATGATAAACCTAGTGACGAGGAACCATACCACGACTACCACAAACGCAAAGGCCATCCGACATCGCAATTTCGCCAACTGCATGAATACTTGCTTGCTCAATACAAAAAAAGGCAGAGTCAAATTGGAGCAAAGACAAGCAACAGGGCCCTGAACGCAGACCTACCGGAGGAGATGGACGACAACAACAAAAAAAGGAGGCTGAGCGCCGACCTAATGAAGATCGGCCAAGGGATGCACGACCCATCGCCCCAGATATGGAGGCTCTAAAACGCGATCGAGCCGAACGAGATGGAGCACCTCGCAACGGTTCGCCAGGACCGGCACGCCAAAGGATCAACATGATCATGGGAGGACTCTTGAGCTGCAACGACTCTATTAGATCGCCTAAAGTATGAAAGAAAAGCGATTGCACCGCAAGAATGGGTAAGTATCACGAGCAAAGAACTCGCAAACTGCCACGGGGTAACATTCACAGAAGACGACGCAAAAGGAGTAGCCCGACCTCAGGATGATCCCCTAGTGGTCGAACTCCGCATTGGTGATTGCAAAATATCCCGAATTTTGATAGATATCGGAAGTTCGGTCGACTTGATCTACAAGGACACTCTCAAAAGAGCTGAATTCAAAGACTATGTGCTGAATCCCACCGAAAGATCCCTCACTGGATTCGGTAGTGACTTCATCCAGACAATCAGCACTATAGAACTTCTAGTGTATGTTAGAAAGGTGACCAAGATCGTCAAGTTTGATGTCATAGATCGACCGGCCATCTACAACGCTGTGATGGGCACGCCATGGTTGCATTAAATAAAGGCAGTATCCTCGACATACCAACAATGTGTCAAATTCCCAACCGAGAATGGGATCTTCACGCTCTGAGGCAACCATCGAGAGTCCCGAACTTGTTTCATAATAGAACATAAAATGAGAAACCCACAATAGACCTACCTATTCGCTGAGCTGAGTAGGCAAGATGTATTCCCCCCTAGGATAATCCGAAGCCAGACCTCGCTGTCCAAGTTAACATAGATGAAAAGAGCCCAAACGTTCCATTGGTATCAAAGCCGATCTAGATGAAGACATCAAAATCGACATGGTCAATCTCCTTCGCCAAAATATCTCAACCTTTGCTTGGTCGATTATAGACATGACATGAATTGATCCAAGGGTCACATTGCATGAGCTAAACGTTGACCAGACCTACAAGCCGATCAAGCATAAGCGACGGAAGCTCGGCCCCAAACGATCCAAAGCGGTTAACGACGATGTAGAAAAGCTACTTAGTACAAGTTCTTTCACATATGTAAAATACCCAGACTGGCTAGCGAACCCAGTGGTCGTCAAAAAGAAGAACAGAAAGTGGAGAATCTGCGTCGACTTCACCGACCTCAACAAGGCATGCCCAAAAGACAGCTTCCCACTCCCGCACATCGATCGTTTAGTCAAAGCCACCGCTGGGAACGAGCTCCTATCGTTCATGGATGCCATTTCGTGATGCATCCAGACGATCGCGAAAAGACGGCATTCATCACAGACCGAGGTACCTACTGTTATAGGGTCATGCCATTCGGACTCAAAAACGCAGGAGAGACATACCACCGCCTCGTCAACCGGATGTTTGCCAAGCAACTCGGGCATACGATGGAGGTCTACATCGACGACATGCTCGTCAAATCTTACGTGGCAAAAGAACACATCGGACATCTCAAAGCATGCTTCAAAATTCTTAACCGGTACAACATGAAGCTAAACCCAGCCAAATGCACCCTTAGCATGACTTCGGGAGAATTCCTAGGTTACATCGTCACTCAGTGGGAATTGAAGCTAACCCCAAATAGATCAAGGCCATAATCGATCTCCCTTCACCAAAGAACACTCACGAAGTCCAACGCCTTTTAGGCTGAATCGCCGCTCTTAATCGATTCATTTCCATATCGACGGACAAATGCCTCCCATTCTACCAACTACTCCGCGGGAACAAACGGTTCGAGTGGGACGAAAAATGCGAGTAAGCTTTCAAGAAACTCAAAGAATATCTGTCCACTCCGCCAATATTGACCAAACCTGAAGAAAGAGAAACAATGTACCTTTACATCTCCATCTCCAGTTCAGCAATTAGCAGGGTCCTAGTCAGAGAAATTCGAGGTGGGCAAAAACCGATCTTCTATGTTAGCAAAACCCTCGACGGAGCAGAAATAAGGTATCCAACCTTGGAAAAACTCGCTCTCGCAGTGGTCACCTCGGCTCGAAAGCTCCGACCCTACTTCCAGTCGCATTCCATTGTCGTACTCACAAGTCAACCGCTGTGAACAATCCTGCACAGTCTGTCCCAATCCGACAGAATGGCGAAATGGGCAATCAAACTCAGCGACTACGACATTGAATACCGTAGCCGCACCAGTGCTAAATCTCAGGTTCTTGCCGACTTCCTAATCGAGCTCCCTCCCGAGCTCGTCACTTCCGACCTCCAAATATCGGATACTTGGACCCTACACGTCAACGGCTCATCGTCCAAACACGGCTCGGGAGTAAGAGTGAAGCTCGAATCTCCAACAGGAGAAATATTGGAACAATCCTTCCGACTTTGCTTCACAGCCTCAAACAACGAGGCCGAGTACGAAGCATTGATAGCCGGCCTTGGCCTCGCCAAGGAAATCAGAGCCATCAAGATCTAAGCATTTTGCGACTCGCAGCTCGTCGCAAACAAATTTAACGGCGAATACGAAGCAAAAAATGATCGGATGGATGCCTACCTCAAAGTCGTCCAAGGACTTGCAAAAGAGTTCGAATCCTTCACACTCACCAAGATCCCTCGTGAAGACAACACTTCGGCTGTTGCTAACATCGCCTAGCCAAGTATCGAACTAACGCGAGGAGTAAATCTCATCAACAAAATGGCAGATGGCCTAAACGATGGCTAACCAGAACACTTGAACAAAGCCGAGCCGGATCATGATCCACCAGCGGTAGAAGAAGAACCACCGGAACCAGACTAGAGAATCAAAATTTGCTCCTATATTGCATTTGGCGATGTACTAGAAGACAGATGGGTAGCTCGGCGCTTAAAAGCAAGGGCCGCACATTATATTCTAGAAGGAAAACACCTACTTCGGTGGAGCACGGGAGGAGTACTGCTGCGGTGCGTGCATGGAGACGAAGTGACCGACCTCATGAAAGAAACTCACGAATGAGCAAGCGGGAATCACTCCGGTGGCCGAGCTCTAGCTTTGAAGATTAAAAAACATGGCCATTACTGGCCAACTATGGTGGCCGACTGCAAGAAATTCGTTGCTCAATGTGAAATGTGCCAACTCCACGGTCCAACGATTCACGTACATGTCGAACCCCTGAGCACGGCAACCTCTTCGTACCCCTTCATGAGGTGGGCAATGGACATCGTCGGGCCAATGCCAACTTCACGCCAAAAGCGGTTCCTTCTGGTAATGACAGATTACTTCACCAAATGGGTAGAAGCTGAATCGTATGTCAAAATACATGTCTTAGACGTACAGAAGTTCGTATGGAAATTAATCATCTGCTGACATGGGCTCCCTTACGAGATCGTCACAGATAACAGATCCCAGTTCACCTCGACCCTGTTCGAAGACTTCTGCGCAAAGTGGAGAATATGACTAAGTAAGTCAACACCAAGATTCCCGCAATGAAATGGACAAGCCGTGGCCACCAACAAGACCATCCTCGATGGACTCAAGAAACGACTGACGGCAAAGAAAGGACTTTGGACGGACGAACTCGACGGCGTACTTTGGTCGCACCGAACTACACCTCGGCCATCAACGGGCAAAACACCTTTCTCATTGTCACACGGAATGGAAGCACTTTCCCAAGCAGAGGTCGGCATTCTCAGCCTCCGTCGAATCATGCTAACTCAAGACACGACAAGAAGATCTATGACGACCTCGACGTATTAGAAGAAGAACGCGACCAAGCTTTACTATGGATCCAAAACTACCAGAACTTGGCAGCTCGGTGTTACAACATGAAAGTCAAAAGAAGAAGCTTTGAAGACGGCGACCTAGTCCTACGAAAGGTCTTTGAGAATACAAAGGAAAAGAACACAGGAAAACTCGGTGCCAACTGCGAAGGTCCTTACCAAATCATGAACGTCGTCAAGCCCGGAGTCTATGAGCTAATAACCATGGTAGGGGAAGCAATCACACGCTCGTGGAATGCGGCAAATCTCAAACGCTACTACTACTAGTCCGGCACACAGAAACTACTACAACTACTTAGGAAAATCGGCAATAGCGCCTAAAAAAAAACAATAAAAAAAACCGAGCTACGCTCGACTACTCTTTACTTATGTAATATGAACTACGACTGACTTGATCCCTATTCAAAGGGTACGTAGGCAGCTCATTACCGGGTTCAGCTATAAATCTAATAAATTTTTATTTTTGACTAAGTCACTTTTCTCACGAACTCCCATAGTTCATCGCATCTCCGAACTCCGTAAGTTCGCACCAACTCCAAGCTTCCATCATTTAGTAAAGCAAGTCCTTATCTCCGAACTCCCTTACCCATAATGCTATTCAGCATTTCCAAATTAACCTCCACGTCCATGTCATGGCCAGACGTTTGATCCTTACTCGCCTTCCCCATGAATGCGATGGTGAAATAATCCACTAAGCCGATATACAGTTAAAACTGAAATGGTCGAACCAAAAAGCCGAGATCCGTCTCGCAAGGCGTTCCCCATGGATGCAGTGGTGAAATAATCAACATCTTTGATGCTTAAGCCTAAAAAACTTAGCTTGTCGATCTAAAAGCCAAGACCAGTCCCGAACGGAGTTCTAAGTCGGACGAACAAATTAAGCCGACCCACCAAGCACATTCGTACTAGACTTAGAGATATTAAACAAGGTAAGCCGAGCCCAGTCTTGCTCCTAACAGCTAAACCGAGTCCAATCTCGTCATCTAACAGGGTAAACCAAACCTAACTTTCGTTCCTAAATCTATAACTCAATATCGAAACACATCGAACATTCCCTCAAGCACACATCGGGTAACAATTCTCAAACGAATTAACCGATTCAAGAATAAGTTTCGACAAGGTCAAATCAAACTCGATGACTATACAAACAATGAAGAAACTTAAGCACACAAAGAACAATCAAAATAACCGGAACGGTACGATAAAATCTTTACAAAAAATCGAAGAAATAGAAAGTACAAGGAAAAACAAATCTAAAACCAATACAGTCATTCATCAGCACGAACTTCGGGCTCAACGGGAAGGATCCTGCGGGTTCCGACTTTGATCTTGGTTTTCATCCTCCACAGCTGGAGAGACCTCGGAAGTCAGGGCTTGGTTCTCTGATTTTGTTTCGTGGAATGTGATAGTTATTTTTGGTAAATTTAAATCAGTTTAGGTCAACCTTATATTTGTTTACATAATTTACTTTATTTTCCTTTGTTCCAAATAAATTTTCCTTTATTTTCATCTTTTTTCCTCCCTTATTTGTATGGCTTATTGAATTTAGATAGTTGGACCAAATTGTGTTCCTTTCTTTTAAAAATCCCTTCCTGTTTTTGGTTTTTATCTTATACATTTATTTATTCGTTGTGGGAAAGATGGATACAGATAAGATATTGGATTAATGTTCACACTTGACCATTTAAAATAAAAGAGTATTGTTCCTTAAATATCGTGATATAGGTATTTGTTTGGGTTTTATTTAGAAGCTTAAAGCCCGTTAGAACGTAAACTGCAGCGCCCACGTTTTTGCAGTCATCGTCTTCGTTCGGACTATGGAGGTGGTCTCTGAGGATGGCGTTAAAGTAGAAATTATTAGTTTTTAGTGGTCTATTTTTTTGTTTAATTTTGTGTTTGTTGTTTATTTCTAAAGATACAAATGATTCCCAGTATCCACAAGCCAAATTCTGAAGAACATTTGATGTTTTCATTATTTAAAAATATAGGATTACCGTACATTGGAGTATAAATTTGTTTTCATCAATTTAAAGATTCGTTTCCCTATAGACTGGACAATTTTTCCTGGTATATAACCAGTTGACAATACATTGATCGTGATAGATGTGATTACATACTAGTTTGTTGATATCGCTTCTTCCTTTGAAAGTTTGTATACATATTGGGCAGTCCTCAATTTCCTCATCTTGGGTTGGAAGCCTTTTAGCAGTGTCTAGATTGGCTATGAGAATATTTTTGTCGATCCTCGATATTGCATGGAAGTTGTTATCTGCAATTTTGAAGTAGATATCAATGGTCGTACCAATATCAGTTTGAGTTGAAATTTCGATAGTGTTGGTGAAGCGGAGAAAGTATGCACCCATTTTTGCAGCTTCGATGTCTTCTATATCATGATAAGTAAGAAGAAATTCAATGTTTCTTCTCAAGGTTGATTGTGTTGTGGATGTCCCGTTTCTTTCGTATGGTATATCAATAATGATATCACTTTGTTGTGTATGTGGTATTCTGATAATTAGATGGATTGCGCTGGTTGTGTGTGTATTAGGAAGTCGGGTTTCATAGGAGAAACAGTAGGTTAGGTGTTGTGGTTCTCCCATGGTTATTTGTAGCTAGAGTGTTCCTTGCTTTTGTATTGTTGCAGAGGTTTGTAGTATTTATACTCTCTGTTTTTTTTTCGTCTATGCCTTTTTGAATTCTAGTTGTTTTGTTTCTCCTCGTAGTGTTAGTTGATAATTTATTGCTTTTTACTTGTACTTATCTGTTATTTAAAGGTGTTGGATAAATGTTTGTTTTTAGTTTTTGGTTTCAGTTATGTAGTGATTTGTATTCTTAACGTGGTCACCACATATGAGGCTTAATTTGTTGAACTTATTGGCCTTTTTTGCACGTTATGATTAATTTAGGAGGGCCTTATGATAGCGTGGGTTGTAATTCATATTTAGTTATAGTTATCCTCTTGGACTGAATTTTTTTTAAAAAGGTTCGTTTCCACTCCTTAGTCTTTGTTTGTTTGTCGTTTAAGATTAATGAAGTTTTCGATTAATTGTCAGGCTTGGCTTCGAGTACGCACACTACAAGAAAACAGAACTTTTACAACGGACAGAATCGATGTAGAATCGATGTAAAATCGATGTAAAATAGGCTTTGGGGTGGATTAGCGACGATTGCCAAATCGTCGTAATTGGATCGTCGTTACTCGATATTCGTCGTAAATTCGTCGTAACCACTAGGACGAATAATATTCGTCGTAAATCCGTCGTAATATCGATGTAAGTTTTACATCGAATTATAATTCGTTGGTATATCGTTGGTAAATCGATGTAAAATTACATCGATTTTACATCGAATTATAGATTTTTGGTATCGACAAACCGTCGTAAAGTCGTTGTAAGAGATAGATGTAAATTCGTTGTTAAAGCGATGTAAAATTTATTCAATGTAAATTCGTCGTAAATATTAGATCGATGTAAATTCGATGTAAATTCTTATTCGATGTAAAATCGATGTATTATATATATTTATTTTTTAATAATTAAAATTATAAATTAATAAATTAATAATAAATAATAAAATTATAATTATAATTAATAAAATTATAATTATAAATTAAAATTTTATAAATAAATTCAAAATACAAAATAAAATTTAAATTACAAAATACTAAGTAT
>PKMM01028880.1:300120-343695 GCA_002933915.1 Eutrema heterophyllum | reverse complement strand
TGAGGGAGATGAATGGGAAGATGTTTCATAACATCAAAAAACGCCGGCGGGAATATCTTCTCCAAATTGCACAACAATATTGGAATATTAGTAGACAGTTGTGCAATTACTTCTTCTGACAACGTCCGTGTACTAAGATCCCGAAAAAACGCTCCGACGCCTGCACAATCAAAATTAAATTATATATTGTAATATTTGAACATATATAATTAATTAATCTCAACAATTTTATATGTGATGAATTAAATATCTTACCTCCAATTGCTTCATGAACGTTTCCTGGAAGGAGTTCGGCAAATGCGAAAGGAAGTAATCGTTGCATAAACACGTGGCAGTCATGACTCTTCATCCCTGAAAACTTTTGTCCTTTTTCAACAGATTTAGCAAGATTGGATACGTACCCATCAGAAAACTTCACGTCAGATGAAACCCAATTGAACAACGATGCCTTTTCTTCTGCACCCAACCGAAATATAGGAACTGGTGATTTCCCATTGCTCATTATATGCAACCCATTTCTGTTGCAAATATCGGGCAAGTCCAACCTTGACTTTCCGCTGTCTTTGGTTCTTCCTTTCATGTTTAACACTGTATGCACGATGTTATCAAAAACATTTTTCTCAATGTGCATGACATCAAGATTGTGTCTTAGCAGATGATCTTTCCAGTACGGAAGTTCCCAAAAAATGCTTTTCTTGTGGCAATTGTGACTGACCCCGTATCCATCAGGCATATTAGTTGGAGTGTGCCAATTTCCCCCACGATTCACTGTTTCTAGTCCCCCAAAATGATCTATTTGCGCTTCTAGATCTTCCCCAGATAGATACACTGCTGGGGGGACACGCACGATTTTGTTCTTCCTAAACAACCGCTTGTTTCTCCTATATGGATGGTTGATTGGTAAAAACCGGCAGTGACAATCAAACCAACATGTTTTTCGACCATGTTTCAGCTGAAACGCATCTGTCCGATCGAGCCAATAAGGACAAGATAACCTCCCATGTGTTGTCCAACCTGATAGCATTCAGTATGTAGGGAAGTCGCTTATTGTCCACATAAGCACCGCACGCATCGTAAATTTTTTTTTCCTTGAACAGTCATATGTACGAACTCCTGCAGACCACAACTGTTTCAACTCATGTATGAGAGGCTGCAAAAACACATCAAGGGACCACTTCGGATGATTGGGACCCGGGACTGAAATACTCAGGAATAGAAATTCCCTTTGCATGCACATATCTGGGGGAAGGTTATAAGGCGTTACAATAACTGGCCACAAAGAATATTGCCTACCAGACATACCGAATGGACTAAATCCATCAGTGCAAAGACCAAGATACACATTTTGCTTAGAGTTAGCAAAGTCGGGGTGTACCGTGTTAAAGTGTTTCCAAGCTTTAGCATCTGACGGGTGAGTCACTTCTCCTTCTCTTTGTGAATGTTCTGCATGCCACCTCATCGATACAGCTGTCCTTTCAGATTGATACAATCGTTTCAACCTATCAGTTCTAGGAAGATACCACATCCGTTGGTATGGTATCTTACTACGCCCAGAACTTTGCGGCCTAAATCTCGGTTTTTGGCAAAATCGACATTCATGCAACTTATCATCATCTTTCCAAAAAAGCATACAATTGTCAACACATACATCTATCATCTCAGAAGGCAACCATAGACTAAACACCAACTTCTGAATCTCATAGTATGTTTCGGCAGCCAAATTATCCTCTGGCAAATACTCTTTAATAAGATTAAACCAATCATCCATGCAAACCTTAGCTAAGTTATGATCCGTTTTAATTGTCATCATCCTAGCTGCTAACGACAATTTAGACTGACCTTCTCTACATCCATCGTAGAGTGGCTCATTTGCAGCATCTAGTATATCATAAAATCGCTTCGCATCTACGTTGGGTTCCTCAATAGTACTATTATCAGCATTTGTTTCATGAAATGCATCATTAACCATAGCATGCATCCTATCATGATCTTGACCCTGATCAAATTGATGTTGACCATGATGATAACTACCCTGATAATTTGATTCATCAAAATCTACTTGACCTTGATAATTACTACCACTATGATCAACTGCTTGACTCCTTTCAAAACCCTCTCCATGTTGATACCAAACATAATATTGCGGTATAAACCCTCTATTTAGTAAATGCTTCCACACCGTCTCAATAAAAATATATCTTGTATTTTTGCATTTACGACAAGGACATAAGATTTTACCGCTTTCCAGGGTTGTTTGCATATTTCCGGCCTGATACATGAATATTTCAAGTCCCTCTTTGAATTCTTTCGTCAACGCTCCCTCCGAATCCTTTTGCGTATACATCCATCTTCGTAGATCGTATATAGACATTTTATAAAAAAGATTTTGTAGTATTTTTTTTGTTGTTATTAGTGTTTTTTTTTCTGTTATAAACTTTCAATTGATGCGAGGATGTATTTATAGAAATTTTTTCAGATTTACAACGGATTTACGATGTAAATTCGATGTAAATTTGTTAGGTAAACCTAAAAAAAAACGTGTGCTACCAAACTAGAAACTATTGATGTGAAGTCGTCGGTAATGTAAATCGTTGTAAATTCGATGTAAAATTACATCGAGTTTACAACGTAAAATGCGATAGTCGTATTCATCGTAAATTCGATGTAATTGTACATCGAATTTACAACGATTTATCATGTCGTCGTATAATCGTCGTAATATCGTCGTACTTTTACGACGATTATACGACGACAGATATTTACGACGAAGTTACATCGAATACATATTTCGTCGTAAAACCGTCGTAAACGCGATGTAACATTACATCGATTTAAAACCGTCGTAAATAGGCAGTTTTCTTGTAGTGGCATGTGACTCTTTTTTCCCTCGAGAATTGTTTGGATTAGATTTTCGGTCCAATAAGGAGCTTCACTTTTTGTCTCCAGTGTTTTCTCCGTGTGCATTTAAAAAAAAAAGAATGAACGGGTATTATGTACGAAAACTTGAACTTCTTTCTTTAACATTAGGATAAACCTAGTTCCATTGCACATACCTTATTTTTGATTGATGTTCTTTAGCAGCATGGTCGGTACGTCAACTTTTAAGCAAATCTTATGGGATGGCAAACCAGGAAACTCCAATGAGTTTAGATATTCCACTGCATTCAATGTTTCATTTTGTGGGGATTTAGTATATGTTATGCCAAAACTATCCGAACTGAGATACTCCCTGGACACCCCTTCTACTTTAGATATCATGTATGCGTTAATTTCATCAACAGTCTCATTTCGCGGAGTAAGTATAGCTCTTTCTGTGTAGTATTCTTTATTGTTTTTCGAAACATTATAATGGCCGTATGTTGCCTCTATGATTTTTTTTAGAGGGTTTCCTCTGGTTTCCTTTATGAATTGCTTATCAACCACCACCATATGCCCATCATCTGAATTATCATCACTTGTTTCAATGGTAGCTAGGGCCGTCCCCGTCCCCAACTCTTAGCACCCAATTAGTAAAATCATCGTATGACTCGTGTAGTCTCATTTAAAAAAAAATATATATACTTGTTGCAAGATTCCCACAAATATGATTCACTTATAGATGCAAAAATTGTGTCTGCCCGAGTACCTTGTGGTATAACTGGTAATATATGCATGAAAACTCTACCTAGAAAAACTGTCTTCCCGCCGAAGGTATTCTCTTTTGTGTTTGGATTGTGATGAGACATTAAGTCTTTTAATGTCTTTTCTAAGGCCTCAAAAGGGTGTCGATGTGCCATTGGTGCTTCATCCCAAATGATCATATGTTTTTTTTTTATTAGTTATGCAGGCATTGTTCCCGACATTATATGACAAACGGATTGTTTAGTAACGGTGAATGGAATCTTCAATCGTGAATGGCCGTCCTACCACCATGTAACAGTAGTGCTGCAATCCCTAAAGACGCCACTGGCAATACAATCCCTTTAATTGATTGTAGCTTTAAATAATTGTCATGTATAAAAATGTTTTCCCCATCCCGTCTGGTCTATAAACAAAGAATAGCTTACCAAGATGATTTTCAATTAAATTCATCAGTGCCTCATAAATATTTGTTTGTTCTGTGTTCAGTTGTCTGAATAGGGATTCATGCTCTTCGTTTTGCTCCACGACATTGTATTTCATTTCTTCTTTTCACAAACTATTTCCTACTGCTTTTAAAAGGTTTGGATCTGGTTGTGGCATCCCTTTAAACTCTTTTAAGGTCCGTTCATGATGATGGAAATTTTCTCCACCTCTATCAACGTATATTGTTCTAGCTCAACCTCATCTAAGTTTAAGTTCTTATGAGTGAAAAAGGTCTGTTTTCTGTAAGTCATGTCCTCGTTTAATGACTTCCAACAACGCTTCCAAAGCTCTTTAGGGTTACCAACCTCACATAATATGAAGAATGTTACAAATATGTGTCGTGATTGATAAGGAGTTGCCCATGTATTTGTTTCGTCCATCGCAGCATGCCATTCTTGATCACTGTCCAGCAAACCTTTGGCGTAACATGCGGCTTTGTAATCAAGATGTATGTGGTTCCCAACTTTCCTTAGTTCTTCAAAACTTTTTGCTCCTCTTACATGGTTTATTAGTATCCTTAAGTATTAGAGATCTCCTGAGGCTGGATGTATGGTTACTATTCTCCCAATTGAATCTCCTCTTTCTCGTTCAGTCCATATCTTCAAAGCTTGATCCCATACAAAATGTTCTGGTAATTGAATGTAAGTCCATTTATGCGCTTCTTCGGATCTTTTATTTAATTCGAAATACTCAGTGAGCATAGTTTTATCGATCCCCGGTCTTCCCAAAACACGATCTAGATTATCGGTTTCTTTATAGGTGACGTTTTGCTGGCCAGGAAAATGGATGATTATTTTTTGGACTGACGGCTTTTGTTTGTGTATGTGGAAAGCAAAAGTCTCCACATAGCTTCACATGCTGATAAATACCGACAATCTATATATTCTTGTATCTCATTTCTATGTATCTTGGTCTTCCCTTTACCATTGGCGCTTGTACTAGGATTATTTCCTTTCTCAATAACTATCGTCGCCTTATCAACTCCTTTAGTAATATATTTGAAAAGGTACCTTATCGCGCTTGTTCTGTTGTACCACTCAACATTTATGTGTGCCTTTTACTTTTTCAGAATATCAATGTTATGTGGGATAACAAATTTATCATCCAACATTATCCCCTCCTTTATGACATAATCTTCATCGACTTTACGTCGACGATAATTTATGTAGCTTGATTTGTCGATTTATGTATGATCATTATAAGAGCGGGGATATTTTTTCGTACATGTTTCTCCATGCATGGGGATCGGGGCATGTCTAATCCACATGGACCATGCATCATGTGTTTTGCCACAAGTTCATACCCTTCGGGGTCTTTGCTTTTAGATGGGAGTTCAGTTAAAATGATTGCGTCCACATCATCTGGCGTTGGGGGTTTTGTTGAGTTTCCAAACAACAATAGCATATGTGCATGTGGTAGACCTCGTTTCTGAAACTCTATTATGTGGATAACTGGAAAAGAGAATTGGTAAGTTAGAAATCTTTGATGTTTTGGTCACTTTGTGACATGTAACTTATAATCTTAAATATCTTTTTTTTGGTTATATGATTTAAGATATTTCTATTTTTTTTTTTTTATAAAAAATGATGTACTATTAGAATCGGAAACATACTTGCGGTGTATGGTTTGAAGAATGTCCCTTTCTTGAAATCTTCTAGCATTTGTTCTAATTTCATTTTGATAACTTAATATAAATCTCCCAAAATCGGCATTCTATGATTGGATTTGAACATGATAGGCCTTGCAAACACAAGTGTTTCAAGGGTTGTGGAAGTGAAGGGTCACACAAAGGATTGCGGAAGTCCTTTGATTTACCAATCGATTTCTTTTGGATATGACGCACCGAAAGAGATCGACACGCTTGAAGGATATTACGCAACATCAAGCAGGAAGGAGGAGAATCACTCTCGACCAGATTGAAGAAACAAAGCTCTTAGATTGATAAAATTCAGGGGTTGCGTTCGCCAAAGGAAACAAAAGGGAAATATAAAGAAAAACAACATTCATGCATGGAGAGTATTAATTCCTCTCAAAAACAAGCAAAAGAAATTAAAACAAAGTTTGAATTTGAAATGAAAACACTTGATCTTCCTTGTCGAAAATGTGAAAGTTGATGGGCTTGAGGAAGATCACAAAGTGGGCCAATAGCAATGTGAATTATCTTGCCTCATTAAAAACCTCTCTTTGAAAAACCCATTAGGACAAAACCAAAGAGGAGGAAAAGAGCACAAAATAATTCACATACCCATTTAGTGAATTCTTTGGGCCTGATCCAAAACTAGTGTGGTTTGATCTTTCTTTGAATGGTGCTGGGCTTGGACTTGTGTCACGCCAATGCCTTCTTTGAGTTTACGAGCCTTAACTCTCTTGGTCGCCAGCAATCCTCCTTCGGCTTCATGCTTCTTATCAGGTTCAAGCTCTCATTCCTTGTTGCTGCTCAGGATCATATCATAACTCGACACTCAATATCGAGTCTATCATTCGGAGATGCACCACCATATGCTGCTAGATGGTCTTTGATCTCTTTCTGATTTGGATTTTCTGTCATTGTGATAAACAAAGCCGGATTCCCATATTTTCTACAGATTGCCATTGCGTCATGATATTTCTTGATCAAATAGCATGGTCCCCCGGTAAAACTTGGTGGTAAAATAAACCTTTTACCAATTTTCTTAGCATCAGTGTCACCCTTTTCAACTGCATCACATACACATATACACTATTGTATAAATCGACTCTAGTTGATCTTGATTGTTTTTGGCCCAACGAAGTCTTTCTTTTTCAATAGATGTATATGCACCAACCACGTACTGTTGAAGAAGGCGACCTCCCTTTATTATTTTCATACCTTCATTCAAACCCGTGTGGATTTGATAAGCGTAAAACTGGTGTATACTCAGGAATTCTCTTTTTCTTGGGTTTTCTTCATCCCTATTAAAGGTATTTCAGTGTGGAAACCATACTCACCATAAGGGAATAGAAGCGGGTATTGCAAGATCATATAAAGTGGGTGATCATCTATAATTTCTTGCAAATGTTTTGATTGCAATTGTAGAATGACATCCCTTGACCCAATGGTAGTTGACATTTCACCAACGATTAAACCAGCAACCTCGTTAGTTTCAGGTCATATTGTTTTCCTTTTCCTTTCTGCGAAATCAATCTAATTGTGAATTCTTGACCGCCGTTTGACTCATATAGATCACGGGCCTCCGAAAAATCTTGGTTGGCCAATTGTGTGAGTCCAGCATCTCAATTAGACGGCTAAATGTTGCTTCATCTAGATTATCATATGACGCATTGTGGCTTATCACTTTTATGCGATTTTGGACCTCGTTACTTGTGTCAAAGATGTAAAGCTGGAGAAATTTTGGTGGTTGACCAGGCATGGGAAGAAGTGAGCCTATGCGGTGGTAGTTTTGACCTTGTATTCTAAATGTAAAGAGGCCAGATCCATATACCACACTTTAATCTATTTTCGCCACAATGGATGTAAATGCCAAAATTGCGTTATACACTCGAATTGTATCTCGAAACCAAGCACAATTTAAGAGCTCTTCAAGCACATATGGTGGTTGTTTGACAGGAGCCAGTTTTATTTTTCCTTGGTTGCAACAAATTGTGTATGTGGGAGCACTGGTTTTTCGATCTCTTTATGTCCTTTCCGAAGACCAAGCTAATGCACCACAAAATGTGCACTCTAAAATTAGATTTTCTTTGATTTTGGAGGTTGTATCTGCGTGGTGCGTATTTATTGTTGTTATTTAAATTAAATATAGAAGTTAATTTAATATGTCTTTTAATAATTTATTTCAAAATTTTTTTAATTTATTAATATTATGTAAAATGTTAAATATTATTCTCTGTTTTTAAATTTATTTTTATGTCAAATATATGGTGTAGAAGATATCTTTATGTAATATAATATATTTTTGTTGTTGTTTAGAGTACCTTTGTTGCCAGTGTCTTTATTCCGAGCATGTGGTAACATACGTGTTGAAGTTGAATATGTTTGAAGAGAAAGTTTTTTTAGAGAATGTATTAAACATGTTTGTAAGTAAGGTTTGGTGATATATTTTGGTAGCTACCTCTTCTCTCACGTGTAACACGTCTAGATAGCAAAATTGCTCTTCTAATTGCATTTTTCCGTCGAGCTACAAAACAAAAGTTATGTTAACTTTTATAGATTTTTATATTCTTTTGGAAAAATGTAGTCGTAGTTCTCGAAAAGAGTACTATAATACCGTATAGAGCACATATGTCACATCCACCTGAAAGAATAGCACACTTTCTTTGAACCCGAAAGGTTTTGAAATGTATAATACACTTATATATAATTTCATATTCAATGTCGATTAATTATGATACGAAGAGGTACTTACAATTGTATAGGTTTGATCGATGCAGAAAGAAGTCCTTCACATAAGCTGCTTGGTTTACCTGTTTAAAATTAAATTTTGTAATGTATATTATGAAGCAAGACTTATTTGAGAGTATTTCAAAGTCGTCACTATTTGAATCGTCAAGTGGGATGAAGGGAAAGTGAATCTTGTCCCTTTTTTTTTTTGTTATAGTTAGGATAAATTAATTTTTGTTAGTGTTGTGTTGCATACCTTTAGATTGATTGTGTGATCCCGGAGGTCGGCCTCGTTTCCGTGGCTAATTATTGTCCATTGAAGATCCTGTGTGAAAGGATGTTGAAGATGTTAATTACGACTTTTTATGTTGGTCATATACAAAATGTGGTATGTTTATTTGCAGTTCCGTAGATGTTTTCCTCAAATCAGTGGTCAACAAAACTATTATTGTCGTTACCCATATAGTATGCGAAGTTTGAAATTGTAATTATCATTTTAATAAATTGACGGTGTTCACTTTAAAAATGGCATGATTATAAATTTGATGATTCTGAAGATTGATAAAATAACATTTGTGTAATATAGTTTCAATTTTCTTTTGTTATTTACCATATAGTTTACACTATTGTCTAATTGTTGCTTATTCGTAAGAATACTACTATATACTTAACGGTATGGTTTGTTCTATGTGCTCTCTATAGTATATAATTATATGGATACAAACAATATATTATTAATCGTATATTATATATCGGGTGTACATTTCCGTTATAAAAAAGCAATATATATATATATATATATACTATAAATGTTTATAAATGTTAGTGGTGAGTTTAACACTTCCCGGTTTAGCCTGGTTTGAACCAAGACCGGCTCAATCGATCCCGGTTTACAACATTTCAAATTCGGTAAAAAGCCTATAATCGCGGTTGCCGACTTCAAAGCCTATCAAAGCCCAAGCTCATCACGAACATCGCCGACCTCCGAGATTTGCGGAATATTTTCCGATCTCGGAGGGATTTTAGGAAATCTTCCTTCTCCTGATGAAACTAGAAAGATGAAATTATCCCGTTTTGGCCGACTTAGAACCTTATAAATAAGGAGGTCCTCATCTCATTCGACATATACACATTCATCTGCGAGACCGGAGAAATAGAGAGCTCATGATTGCTGACCTTTATTTCTTTAGTTTCTTAAGTTCTTTTACCGACCTCAAACCGACCTCAAATGATCTTGTAACTTTCGCTGAGTTCAATCAATAAAACGAGATTCTGATCTAAGTTCACTGTTTTTTCCCTTGTGTGATTTTCAGAATCAACAATAAATAATTTAAAAATTTTAAAGCATTACCACCCATATTTATACAATGTCGTGCGTAGACATATAGATGCTTAAGTTAATTATCAGATATGTGGCTTTTTACTTTTACATTTTTATATTTGTATTTTATTTAATGTGTTTCTTTGAAAAAGTTTGGTTTTGTGAGAAGATATAGTTCTCAGTGAAAAAGCATTATTGTAGATTTTAAAACTTACTATTCTTTGAGGTAATCAGAAAATCATTGAAGTTTTATTTTTCCAAAATTATAACTATGTAGCATGTTTTTAATGTATATAACAAAAGTATTTTATTTACGTGTATGTTACTAATATGATATTAAATTATTAATCTTTAAATTACTAATATGATATTTAGTTTAACAATAACTATGACAACATACAAATTTTCGTTTTAAGAAATTTTGTAAATTTTAGGAGTCATTAAATTATACAATCTTCATACAATAATATAAAATTTATCTATTTGTTTAAAAAATGGACGTGCTTAAATTTAGAATTTTTCTGGTGTTCTAAGGCAATTGCGTTTTTTGCACAAGGGAAGGTACGTCTCTCTATATATATATATATACGAAAACATACAGTTCGTCAAACAAAAATTAACTACGTATAGCGAGATAGATATTTAATTGAATATCACAAATACTATTACACAAAAACAGAGATTATATTTTCAAATATTTTTTTATATATATTTCTCTGATAGTAATCACACATATTTTTGACCAAAAAAAAAACAATTACTCTGATATTTAGTCCTCCTATATTTATAAATTATTATTTTGTATTATATTATTTTCTTCTTTAACATGATTTAAATATTCTATTAATAATTTCTTACTTTATGGCCCACATGTAATTAGTGTTGGGCATTTGGGTCCGTGGTTCGGGTTTCGGGTCTTTCGGGTAGGCATGTATTGGATCCATATTGGATCCGAGAAAAATTCGGTTCGGGTCATGTTGGATCCATGTCGGTTCTGGGATTTCAAATTAGAACCGATAAAGAACCGAAAATTTATTCGGTTTGGGTATGGTTTTTACCCGAAAATCGAATTACCTGCAATGTAAATTTATTCAAAGTGTTGAAGATTAACCAAAAGATCACATTTCAACAAAATATAAACTTCAATTCAACGTGTTTAAGCACAACAAAACCAATCTTCAAAATAAGGCTAGATGAACAACAAAATCAGTCCAAAAACAGAGGCAAGTTCCAAAATTAGTACTCTCAAAGTCTCAATTCAAAATCTAAACCAAACACAAAGAACACATAACCAAATGACAAATACTCTCAGCCTCTTCACTTCTTCCAAGTTGTCCAGCCGTTCTGCAAATACAAAAGTCATTAGTTACTACTTACCTACTAGCCGATTGGGAGATCAGTTCCAAAATCCAAAATTCAAACACAAGTGTTTAGGTAATCAAACTCAGAAGCATTCAAAGTTGCATTAAGAGATAGAATAGAATGATACCTTATAGCAGATTAGGAGATCAGTCTTGAAAGAAGCCAACACAGTCATAGTCTAATGAAAATTGAATGAACATAATGTTAAAAACTAAAATTGAGAAGCACAACTTAAAAAAGACTTTAAAGAACATAATTTACCTTTTTGAAGTTTATCTTGCAAGTCAACCTCAACAAGCAGTTGTTCTTTTGTAACCAACCTTTTTTCATTCAAGTGGATGTCACATTTCATCCACTATTTTGTGCACATTATAACTTCAATCATGTAGTGAGTCAAGCAACTCCTAGATGGGCTTAGGATCCGACCACTAGTGTTGAATGATGACTCTGATGCAACATAAGAAACTTGCATTGCAAGTACATCCCTTGCAATTTCAGATAAAACAGGAAACTTTTGACTATTGAGCCTCCACAATCCCAATACATCATATTCTGTACTAGCCATAGTTGTCTTTAGATTTTCTGTTCTCTCCTTCATATATAAGTCCAACTCATTGCTTGCATCTTGAAATCCTATTTCATTTGCCATCTCGTTGTACAAGGAATCCATTCTTTCATATCCCTGCTCCGACTCTAAATTGAAATCAAATGCAACCTGCTCTTGTGACTCTTGTCCACTTTGACTCTGAGTCTAAGATGATGTCTGAAGCGATCATGGAAAGCGCTAAGGGGCATGAGCTTGAACCGGAGCGTGTAGCTGAGTTAGAACCCGAGGAGAGTTCACTTATAGCCGAAGATCCCTTAGTTGTTCCCGTTGGTTCCATGACCTGGGGTAGAACAACGAAACTCAAGGAAGCAATTGGAGGTTACCTCACTTGGAGTAAGGGAGATCACTTGGGCCGGATTGAAGAAGATGTATCTCACACCACTTTGGTTGTGATACAAGCCCAAGAAGATCACTAGATGGGTATGTGACCCATTTGCACTATTTTTCCCTTTTTTTGGTTTTGTCCCAATGGGTTTTCCAAAGAAAAGTTTTTAATGAGACAATGGGCCACATTCTACCAAACCCAACATCATTTTCGTCCATGGTAGATGAAGGGGCGTTTTGACCAAGAAGTTCAAGGGACATTCAACCATAGAAGTCAAACGGGCATTCAAACTTAGTCTTTAAGTTTGATCTTTGTTTATTTTCGATGTTGCCTTGTTTTTCCCACATTTCCCTTCTATATAAACCCTTGTAATCTCACTTGATCATTCATTCAATCACAATCGTTTTCTTCTTTTCTTGAGAGCTTTTCTCATTTGTTCCTTGTGAACTTTCGATTACTTGGTGGGTTTACCCAAGTCGTCTTTCGGTATATCAAGTGTTCTTCATCACATTTGACATCGCCAATCACTCACCCAAGTTGGTAGATTCGTCGTAAGTGAGTTTTGGGATTAAGGTTTCATATACCTTAAGATCTTACTCCACGAGTTTATTAATCAAGGTTTCCCCACCTTGTTCTTTGAATCGTCCTAAGTAAGTTCTGGGCCTAGAGTTTCATATATTCTAGAATCTTTGCTTCACGATCCCAAGGAGTCGAGGATTATCCGATCTACCGCCCTTAGAGTGCCGTATCGCTGGGTTCTTCCGTGGAATCGCATCAAGTGGTATTAGAGTGCACACTCTTAAGGATCCGGTAATATCTATCCTTCTTCTCATCTCTTCATATTCTAAATCATCATCTTTTCTATCTGTTCATCTTCCTTCTTTTCTATCTTATCTTCGTAACCAGTACAAAAAAAAAAAAAAAAAAAAAAACGAAAAAACAAAAACAAAAACAAAATAGAAGTCTGGTTGTTTCATCTTTAATCCTTTTCTTTCTATCTTTCAATCCTCGAAAACACTTGATTTGTCGCTTGGTTGCTTGTGGAATTCGCATCGAGTTACGTCGATTAGTTCTATAAGAAACCTTGAGAATCGCTATTGTGTGAGGACCTTTTGAGAGTAAAGAGTGAAAGACTTGAGTGAAACACTTGTGAGAACATCTTTTGCTACTAACGTGTTTGTTCTTTTTGCAAGGAAAAATGTCTAGTGACGGATCGGATACCCACTCTCGAGAAGGATAACAACAATTGGCCGTTCTTAATACGCAAACCGCGATGATAGAACTGACTCGAATGATGGGTGTGCTCAACCAACGGTTGGAAGCAGTTGAGGCTAGGAAGCAGAGGCAAGAAAGAAACGAAGTGGTCACCCACGATGAAGCGGTTAGGGGAAGAAGAGGGCGACCGCGACAAGGACAGAAGGAGGAGAACAACTATTACGGCCGAGAGGAACACTCGTCTAGTGGAAGCCAACGGAGACTTAGACGTGGAAGAGATCGAAATAATGATGACCTTGGAGGACTCAAGATGAGAATTCCACCATTCTATGGAAAGAATGATCTTGATGCTTTGGAAAAGAAGATCGAACTAGTTTTCGACTATCAAAACTATTCGGACCACAAGAAAGTAAGGTTAGCCGCCACTGAATTTCATGACTATGTTATTAATTGGTGGGATCAATTGGTGACCAACAGGAGACGCAATAGAGAACGCGCCATTGAGACATGGGAAGAGATGACCATGATTATGAGAAGGCGATTTGTTCCTAGCCATTACATTCGCGAGCTACATCCAAAATTGAGGCGTTTATCTCAAGGGAGTAAAAACGTGGAGGACTATTACCAAGAGATGGAATCTCTTATGCTCAAAGCCGACGTTGATGAACCCGGTGATGCAACGATGGCGAGATTTTTGAGTGGCCTGAACCAAGATGTTCAAGATAGGCTTGAGATGCAAACCTATGCGACCATTGAGGAGTTGTTGCATAAGGCGATCTTGGTGGAGCAACAACTCAAGAGGAAGGGCGTTTCACGCCAACAAATTGGTTCTAGTTCGAGGTCTAGCTACTACAAGGAGGAAAGCCAAGTTTTAGACCCAAACCAGATTCGAAACCAACAGTGGAGACTAAGCCTTCTACTATCGGACATAACTTCAATGGTAAAACCGAGAACTCCCATATGAGAAATCGAGATATCAAATGCTATAGGTGCCATGGGAAGGGACACTTTGCCAACAAATGTCAGAACCAAAGGGGGATGATACTCAAGGAAAATGGCGAGATAGAAACCGAGGAGGAAGTGTTAGATTCTACACCATCTCTAGAGGAGCATGAGGAGTATGCGGCTAGAGGAGACCTATTGGTTACACGGAGAGCACTAGTAGTGCAAGAAAAGGGTAAAGAGGACGAGCAGCGTGAGAATTTGTTTCACACAAGGTGCGTGGTGAATGGGAAAGTATGTAGCCTCATCATTGATGGAGGAAGCTGCACCAATGTGGCAAGCACGACCATAACGGAGAAACTGAAGCTCCAAACGCAGAGGCACCCCCGCCCCTATTCCCTCCGATGGTTGAACGATCACAACTTGAAGGTGAACAAGCATGTTAAGTTTTCTTTGTCTCTTAAGAAATATGAAGACGAAGTATTGTGCGATGTGTTACCCATGGAAGCAGGCCACATTCTCTTGGGAAGGCCGTGGCAGTTTGACCGCAAGGGGATCCATGACGGCTTCACCAACAAGCACTCGTTCGAGTTCAATGGGAAAAAGATCACCCTTGTTCCTTTGACGCCGCAAGAGATCTACCAAGATCAAATGTTACTTGAGCAAGAAAAGACTAAAACTTTGAGTGATCCCCCAAACACTACTCACCCCAAAGAAAAAGAGAGTCCGAGAGAAACCAAGAAAATGGCCTTTAAGGCAGTCAAATTTCTTTGTGAGGACGGGTGAGGTCAAGAAGGCATTGTTTTCAAAACAACCGATGCTCTTGTTTGTTTACAAGGAAACTCTTATGAGTTTGACTAATCTTGAGCCGGAACTTCCGAGCGGAATTGTTTCCCTTTTGCAGGATTTTGAAGATGTATTTCCCGACGAAAGCCCTTGTGGTTTACCACCAATTCGAGGAATAGAACATCAGATAGACTTTGTTCCCAGATCATCACTTCCAAACCGTCCCACCTATCGGAAAAATTCCGTGGAACAAAGGAGTTACAAAGGCAAGTTGGCGAGCTCATGGATAAAGGGCATATTCGAGAGCGCATGAGCCCGTGCGCGGTACCAGTTCTGCTTGTGCCAAGAAAGATGGCAGTTGGCGCATGTGTGTTGATTATCGAGAAATCAACAACATCACAGTAAAGTATCGCCACCCTATCCCTCGCTTAGATGATATGCTTGATGAGTTGCTTGGATCTTGTGTGTTTTCCAGGATAGATCTTAAGAGCGGATACCACCAAATTCGCATGAAAGAAGGTGATGAGTGGAAAATCGCATTTAAAACTAAGCATGGTCTATATGAATGGCTCGTGATGCCTTTTGGGTTAACGAATGCGCCTAGTACTTTTATGAGGTTGATGAATCACGTCTTAAGAGCATTCATAGGCATCTTTGTTGTTGTTTACTTTGATGATATCTTAGTTTATAGCAAAAACTTGGATGATCATGTAGGGCATTTGAAATATGTTTTAGATGTGCTACGAAAAGATAAGCTCTTTGCCAACTTGAAAAATGCACTTTTTGCACAGATAATCTTGTTTTTCTAGGCTTTGTTGTGACTGCACAGGGCTTTAAGGCCGACGAGGAAAAGGTAAAGGCAATCCGTGAGTGGCCTAGTCCAACGACGGTTGGAGAAGTCCGAAGTTTCCATGGTCTTGCTGGCTTCTATCGATGTTTTGTGAATGATTTTAGCACTATAGCCGCCCCACTCACCGAAGTGATCAAGAAGGATGTCGGATTTAGATGGGCCGAAGCTCAAGAAGAAGCATTCCAAGCCTTAAAAGAGAAGCTTACTAATGCACCCCTTTTAGCTTTGCCGAACTTTCTTAAAACTTTTGAAATCGAGTGCGATGCTTCTGGTGTAGGTATTGGAGCTGTTTTGATGCAGGACAAGAGACCCATTGCCTATTTCAGTGAGAAGCTTGGAGGAGCAACCCTGAACTATCCGACCTACGACAAAGAATTGTACGCGTTGGTTCAAGGTTTGCAAAACTGGCAACACTACCTATGGCTGAATGAGTTTGTGATTCATACCGACCACGAGTCACTTAAGCATTTAAAAGGCCAACAGAAACTCAACAAGAGGCATGCTCGGTGGGTTGAGTTCATAGAAAAATTTCTTTATGCCATCAAATACAAACAAGGTAAGGAAAATGTTGTTGCAGATGCGTTATCCCGAAGGTACGTCTTATTCTCTACTTTGGAAGCTAAGTTGTTGGGCTTTGAACAACTTAAGGATCTGTATGAGACATATATTGAGTTTGGAGAAATGTACAAGGCTTGTGAAAAATTCGCTTCTGGTCGATACTATAGGCATGACGGATTTCTCTTCTTTGATAACCGTTTGTGTGTGCCTAATTGCTCTCTTCGAGATTTGTTCATTAGGGAAGCTCATGGAGGAGGCTTGATGGGCCATTTTGGAGTTACTAAGACACTTCAAGTGATGCAAGATCACTTTCATTGGCCGCACATGAAGAGGGACGTGGAACAAATTTGTGAAAGGTGTGTCACATGCAAGCAAGCCAAATCCAAGGTTCAGCCCCACAGTTTGTATACCCCTTTACCCATTCCTACTGATCTGTGGAATAATATTTCTATGGATTTTGTGCTTGGCTTGCCTAGGACTAAAACGGGAAAGGACTCTATCTTTGTTGTGGTAGATAGATTTTTGAAAATGGCAAACCTCATTGCATATCACAAGACTGATGATGCATCGCATATAGCTGATTTATTCTTTATATAAGGAAATAGTTCGTTTGCATGGGATGCCTAGAACTATCGTTTTGAATAAGGATACAAAGTTTCTGAGTTACTTTTGGAAAACCCTTTGGTCTAAGTTAGGTACTAAGTTGTTGTATTCAAACACTTGTCACCCTCAAACCGACGGCCAAACGGAAGTAGTTAACCGAACTTTGTCCACCCTTTTGCGTGCTTTAATCAAAATGAACTTGCGAACTTGGGAAGATTGTTTACCACATGTTGAATTTGCATACAATCATTCAGTTCATTCGGCTACAAAGTTTTCTCCATTTCAAGTTGTTTATGGCTTTAACCAATTATCTCCTTTGGATCTAATCCCATTGCCTTTGAGTGAAAGAATTAGCATGGATGGGAAAAAGAAAGCTGATCTTGTCAAGCAGATCCATGAGAAAGCCCGGATAAACATTGAAGAGAAAACCAAGCAGTATGCAAGGAAAGCCAACAAAGGAAGGCGCAAGTTGGTCTTTAGCGTGGGCGATAAAGTGTGGCTTGACTTAAGGAAAGAACAATTCTCGGATGAAAGAAAATCGAAACTCATGCCGAGAATTGATGGACCGTTCGAGATAGTCAAACAAATCAGCGACAATGCTTACCAACTTGATCTCCAAGGTAAGTATAATGTGAATTCAAGCTTTAACGTTTCTGATTTAGCTCCCTTTGTGTCAGATGATCCAGATTTGAGGTCAAATCCTTTTCAAGAGGAGGGGGATGATGCGATCATGGAAATCGCTAAGGAGCAGGAGCTTGAACCGGAGCTTGTAGCTGAGCTAGAACCCGAGGAGAGTTCACTTATAGTCGAAGATCCCTTAGTTGTGTATGTTGGTTCCATGACCCGGGCTAGAACAACGAAACTCAAGGAGGCAATTGGAGGTTACCTCACTTGGAGTAAGGGAGATCACTTGGGCCGGATTGAAGAAGATGTATCTCACACCACTTTGGTTGTGATACAAGCTCAAGAAGATCACTAGATGGGTATGTGACCCATTTGCACTCTTTTTCCCTTTCTGTGGTTTTGTCTCAATGGGCTTTCCAAAGAAATGTTTTTAAAGAGACAATGGGCAACATTCTACCAAACCCAACATCATTTTCGTCCATGGTAGATGAAGGGGCGTTTTGACCAAGAAGTTCAAGGGATATTCAACCATAGAAGTCAAACATGCATTCAAACTTAGTCTTTAAGTTTGGTCTTTGTCTAATTTCGATGTTGCCTTGTTTTTCCCACATTTCCCTTCTATATAAACCCTTGTAATCTCACTTGATCATTCATTCAATCAAAATCGTTTTCTTCTTTTCTTGAGAGCTTTTCTCATTTGTTCCTTGTGAACTTTCGATTACTTTGTGGGTTTACCCAAGTCGTCTTTCGGTATATCAAGTGTTCTTCATCACACTTGACATCGCCAATCACTCACCCAAGTTGGTAGATTCGTCATAAGTGAGTTTTGAGATTAAGGTTTCATATACCTTAAGATCTTACTCCACGAGTTTATTAATCAAGGTTTCCCCGCCTTGTTCTTTGAATCGTCCTAAGTAAGTTCTGGGCCTAGAGTTTCATATACTCTAGAATCTTTGCTTCACGATGAGTCGAGGATTATCCGATCTACCGCCCTTAGAGCGCCGCATCACTGGGTTCTTCCGTGGAATCGCATCAATGTCCCTACGGACTGAGAAGATGTGGTATACATAACTGGATTGAGTTAAAGTTTTTACTCTTCAAATAACCTCTTCATAACCGAAATGACTGATTCATTAAGCTCTTTAGCTCCAACACTATCTTTACTATAAACCATCTCAAAACACATATCCGCAAACTTCATTTTGTTCCTTGGATCCAAAATACTAGCTATGATCAAAAGCCTATTAATTTCCTTGGTGCCCTCCTAATACTTATCAAATTTTTCTCTCATAGCTATGGCCTTCCTCCTCATTTTTTCATCACAATCATTGCTCAACTGAATCAGATTTCTTTCAATAGTTACAATTTCATTGTAACACTTGTAAGAATTGACAGTAGTAGATGTTGTAACCACTAGAGTAGAATTGTAAAAGATGATGAGAAACCTCACTAACCTTTCCACCGAATCACAATCATCTGTTCTAGGCGGCCCAATCCTTTTCTTTCCTTCCACTTTTTCTTGAAAGTAATCGTTATACAACTTGTCTTTTTCTTCCATTTTAACAAAGGCATACTTGAACTTAAGAGCTCTTAGTAGCATTAGATAGGTTGAATTCCACCTGGTTTTGCAGTCTAAACTTAAACTTCCCCTTGTCATCTTTCGTGATTCAAATCTTAGATCAAACGCCTTGACTCTGTTAGTAGAAGCTCTTACATAGCTGACACCATTACGAATAGCAGACACAGATTTATCCACTTCATGCAAACCATCCTTCACAACTAAGTTAATAATATGAGCAGAATGCATAAACTCACCTTCTAAAACCAATGCATTATTACCTAGCTGAGTGAATGCCTCCTTAAACCTCCTAAGAACTGAAGTATTAGCAGTGGCATTGTCCACTGTGATGGTGAACACCTTTTTATTTCCCATTCAGCCAAAACCTCAAGCAGAACAGAACATATAGATGCTCCCTTGTGATCTGCGATGTTCCTAAAACCAATTATCAGCTTCCTCAACTTCCAAAATGCATCTATGAAGTGTGTAGTGATAACCATGTACGAAGCTCCTGTCGTTGGAGCAACCCAAATGTCGTTGTCAAAGAGACCCTTTGCTTAGCACCTAGAATCTTCATCATAGCTGCATTCCGATCCTCTTGACATACATTTCGACAATGTCCCTAGTGGCTTGTCTCCTAGAATGTGGCTTGTGAAGGTTAACCGTATCACAAAAATGTCTGAAGGCCAAACTTTCTATTAATGGTAATGACAATTCACCCAGAACAAACATCTCATTACAAACTTCGTTGAAAACAGATAAACTAACTTTTGATAACTTCAACTCACCTTCTTCACCTTCACGATTTAGAATGTGTTGGGTCTGAGCTTTAGTTTCATTCCATGTCGTATTGCCTTGCAACAACTTAGATGTTTCTTCAAACTTGTAGTCCCATAACCTTACCACAGTAATTGCATTAATTGGCATTTATCCTCATCCTGGATGGTTCTTGTGTAGTGTTTCCATACAAACGACCTTGTTGTTGTGTTTTTCTTAGATGGAAGAGAACTTCCTGCTGCACGTCTCGGATTTTCTTTCCTTTCCTTCCAGATGCAGGTGCAGTAGTCCCGATTTCATCTTCTGCTTCTTCTGGTTCATAATCATTTGCGTGAGGTGAGGAAAAACCCATCTGCAACAATGTGAATCCCATCGAAAATTTAAGACAACTAATCGAAAATCCAAACCGGAAGATTTTCGGACATGAGAGATAAGTGAAGACAACCAAACTGAAAATCCAAGTGACTTAAGTCATACATTAGCAAGCAAAGGACTCTTCTCTAGTTGCAGTCAGAATCAAACTTAAAGAGATTATCTTGACTTATCTCTTATGTCCGAAAATCCAAAAAGAGATAAGAAAGAATTAATAAATTGTCGGAGAAAGCTTACATGTGATTGATTTCTCGATGAAGCTGACGGTGGAAGAGGAGTTGGTGACCGGTGACTTAGCTCAATTAGATCTTCTAGATTTGCAAAATTGAGTATTTACTAAGAATGAAAAAAATGAGAGAGAGAGAGCGTGTTACGTTTTCTGAAAACTGGGAATTGTAGAAAGGGGGTTAGGGCAAAAACATAAGGCATGTTTTTCGGGTTATTCAAGGACCCGAATGGTTATCGGGTAAAAACCGACCCGAACCGAAAACCAAATCAAATATGTAGAGGAACTGTTCGGGTTATATTTAAGAACCGAATCCGAACTGAACCGTGTTTTTCGGGTCGGTTTGGTTCGGGTCCTCTCGGGTCGGTTTTTATGCCCATGCCTACATGTAACGGTGGGAGAGTNAAAAAAATGAGAGAGAGAGAGCGTGTTACGTTTTCTGAAAACTGGGAATTGTAGAAAGGGGGTTAGGGCAAAAACATAAGGCATGTTTTTCGGGTTATTCAAGGACCCGAATGGTTATCGGGTAAAAACCGACCCGAACCGAAAACCAAATCAAATATGTAGAGGAACTGTTCGGGTTATATTTAAGAATCGAATCCGAACTGAACCGTGTTTTTCGGGTCGGTTTGGTTCGGGTCCTCTCGGGTCGGTTTTTATGCCCATGCCTACATGTAACGGTGGGAGAGTATACCTGCATGATTAATATTTTGGTTCTGAGATTTGTTTCGAGACCCGGGGGGACGACCTCTTTTCCGTGGTTGTGTATCGATTGATGGATCTGTATTAAACAAAATTAAGTGAAGTTATTTTTCGTTATTTCAAATGTATAAGAAGTTGAGTTCCTCTACCTCCATTTTTTCGATTGTACCCGGAACTTTTTGGTTTACGCATGGCTCTTTCTTTTGAACGGGATTCGTACTAACTTACTATTCCTTGGATTAGGATTCCAACCCTTCGTGGTTATTTGGTAGCAACATATAATTTTGGCAGAATACGTGAATTAGTAAAAGTACGTAAGAATAATATCATATTTAGTTAGTTATACACATACCTGGTGATTAATTTGTTGGTGACCGTAAGATGTTTGCGGTGATGGTAAAGTTTGTGGATGAAGTAGTTTAGAAAAGTGGAAAGGTTTTGTGTGATGAAAAAGAGTGTTTAATATATAAGTTTTATGAGAGATTAGTTGTATAGCATTGTCAATCTCTATTGTGATTTATTTGAATTTAATTTGTCACGGATTTAATGCGTTAAAGATCTGTGATATATGGTATTAAATTTAATTTTGGGTTTTCTCAAACAATGCCTAATGATGTGAAAAAATGGATTGATACATTTTCCTTATTAATAAAAGTATATTGAATTATTAGGTCAATAAATCAGAGCATAATGAGGTGTAGTTTATGATTTGTTTAAAGGTTTTGTAAATTTTGTAAGCGGTTACAAAATGCGTGTAGTGTCTTTTATGAATTAGTTCGTATTACTCAATGTATAGAGCAAGAGAATGTTGCATTTAACTTAGAAGCTAATGCAAGGAAGGCATACCTTTTTTTCGTTGTCCTAAAACAAATAAGTTGTTTGAATGTGGAAAAATAAGTTAAAGCATTATTTTAATGGAAGCTAAATTGTAAACTCTGGAATGGAAATTTTAAGATTAGTGTAATTGAGGTTTTAAGAAATAGAAATCATTAATTGAGTAAATATTTGAAATTGCTTTAAGGTCGGGTAAATATTTCATTTTAGTTTGTTTGAAATTGTTTTCATCCACATGTATAGAACATACACGCCCTTCGAGAAGCCCTTATGTTAAATTGAATTATAATACTTTATAATTATAACTCTAAGTATGTCGAGATCTATTTGTTGTACATCATTTGTAATTGGAGAACATAATTGGAATTATCCAGTGTTCAAGAAATCGGCCTAGTCGGCGCCTAGGCGGTCCGTGACATTTTGGCGCCGCGATTTTGATATAATCGGCAGATCAAATCGGCAACTCGGCCAAATCGTTGATAATCGGTCTAGTCAGTTAAACCGTCCGGTTTAATACCGGTTATCTATTTATTTATTTTGTTAATTTTTTGTAAAGACGGCACCGTTTAGGAGATGAAAAAACCAATACAAATAGAACATTTAAAACTTATTGAAGTATTAAATTAGGGTTTTATTATTCTAAATTGTTTCTTTCTGCGGCTCAATTTTCTTTCGCATCAAAATTGACTTCCATCTTCATCACTTTTTCTTTGGTCAATCTCACGTTCGATTATTCAATTTGGTTAGTTAAGTTAATTATTCATTTATTCTTGTTTATAAGTGGCGATTGTTATATGGATTTGATCATTTGAAAGTTGGACTCATCTTCTACTTTGCTATTTTTCCTGTTACCAACTTTTTCAGCTTCGTTGTGTCTAGCTTTTTTATTTATTTTCTTTTGGTTTGTATATAATATGGGTTCATTATAATCGCAGTCATATGTATTTTCGCTTGTATATAGTACAATTTGTGTTTCTATGTTTTTGATCAATTTGGCCTTCTTCTATGTTCTTTTTTTTATTGAGTTTGTTTCTGCCTTATGGTAATGTTTTTTAGTGTACACGATTCTACAGATTTTCATGACTTCCGAATCGCAGGCACCACCATCACTAAAACGGAATTCTACTGATATTGGGTGGGAATATGGAATTTTGTTTGATCCGAAGAATCCTAATAGAGTTAAATGCAAGTTCTGTTCAAAGGAGATGTTTGGAGGAGTGTATCGGATTAAGCAGCATATTGCCCATATCCCTGGAAGCGTTCTTCCATGTCTGAAGTCGTCGCCCGATGATAAATATAAGTGTAGAAATGCCATCATAGAAGCAAAGAAGAAGAAAGTGAGCAAGAAAATTGAAGATATGTTGAGAGCCGAGGTGAACATAAATACGTAGACGCTTGAAGATGAATTAGAAAAAGACCTTGGAACTCTAAAACCAAGCAATTTTCATGGTCCTATGGATAAGTTTGCAACAACTATCCGCCCAGAAGCTTCTCTTGGGGCACAAAGAAGACAACAAAACATCAATGCTGCACTTTTCAAGGAGAAAACGCATCAAGTGCGCCAATATTGTGCTAGATGGATGTATCAGTCAGGTATACCTTAATTTCAATGCCATTGATAATGATTCTTTTAAAATGTTTTGTGAGGCTCTAGGCCAATTTGGACCTGGTTGGGTTCCTCCAAGTCAATACCAACTAAGGGAATCATTGTTGAAAGAGGAAGAAGAAAAAACTAAGGCACAATTAAAGAGCCAAGAGGCAGAATGGGAACGCTCAAGTTGTTCTGTAATGACAGATGCATGGACTGATAGGAAAAAGAGGAGCATAATGAATCTGTGTGTTAATTCTAGAGGAGGAACATGTTTTATATCTGCGAAAGATGCTTCCACAAATTCTCACACTGTATTATATATCTTTGAGTATGTTGATCAATGCATTGCAAATGTTGGTGCTCAAAATGTCGTTCAAGTAGTAACAGATAATGCTCTCAATAATGTGGCAGCAGCAAAGAAGCTTAAAGAGAACATGCCGAATATTTTTTGGACGGGTTATGCTGCTCATACAGTTGATCTGATGCTTGAAGGTATTTCTAAGCTGCCTAAGTTTACAAAAGTCATTGATCAAGCTAAGGATGTTACCATTTTCATCTATGCTCATCATAAAACCTTAGCAATGATGAGATTTCATACTAAGAAGAGGGATATTGTGCGGCCAGGAGTAACAAGATTTGCTACCACTTTCTTGACGTTACAAAGTGTGACACCCTATACCAAATTACGACAAGCTACATGAACTATAGGCGGCGGCAAAGCTAAAATACCGGATTTTAAAAATTTTCTTTCAATCACCTTCAATTATCTAAACATTGGTATAACTACTTAAGCACCAAGTAGTAGCTCATAACCAAAGAGCTTGACAAGAAAACAAGGATCGAGTAAAGTTCAAACCACCATTCACTTAAACATTCGATTCTAAGAACTTAAGCCTTCCAGAACAACTTAGCATTACTAACCAAGGCATACTAACAAGTTTCCATGTTAGCAACAAAAACATATATCATACAAGACAAGGTCACAAAATCTATTTACATCATCCTCTCATTCCGCCTCGGTTCCACGAGCTCCGCGATCCTAAGACTTCTCTTTACCTGCACCAAAAGAGGCGCGTAAGCACTGATAATGCTTAGTGAGGCGGTCGTCCTGTCCCACGTTTATACCCACATGTGATCAAAGACTTACCGAAACAAAAGCAACACAAGCAAGCAATCAAGCAAGGAATGATAGAGCTCCACCAAACACATACAACACAACAACTTAGACAGGCCATAAATCAGACCCATATGGTCAAGTCCTAACACACATATCGATCACGGTAATTCAATAATCACATAGACCAACCACGGTCACGCACTCACCTTGGTTGACGATTAGAAACGATGAAACAACACAACCGTTCCTTTGATTTTTGAATCGTAAAGCTTGCTTCTTCTCTTGGTACAACACACCACCGGGATAACTACAATTGTTTCCTGTCAATTAGAGCACCAAGCATACTCTCAAATGATGAATCATAAGCTTTAACTCGGATTACCAAAAACCCCAAATTCTCGGATTCCTCCTCTTAAAACAGAGCTTCACTTAACCGATCATATCTCTTGATCTAGACAATATTTGAGCAATTCCTTAGGTCAACCTCAAGTTAAGACCCTCAAGGATCTACCCACCAAATTTCAACTCATTCCATAAAGATTTGAGCACCCAATCACTCTCTCAATCCCGACCCGTCGGGATTGCTCTGTTTTTGAGCGGTTTTGAGAGAAAATTCATATCTCTCAAACTACTCGATTAAACTCAACGAAATTTTGTAGTTAATTAGTCAAGAGATTGAAGAACTTACTCAAACATTTTCAGCTCAATCCGATCTCGTTTGGTACCCCCGATCGGACCTTGAATCAGCTCCCCACACTTTCTCCGCTTCTCCTTCTTCTCCTTTCTCTCCCTCCCTCTCCCCCTTCTCCCTCTCCTCCCTCTAGCTCCCAATGAGCAAGAAGAAGGTTATGGAAGCTTATAGAAGCTTTGAGAAGAAGGAGGAGATATTTGTTGGTTTAATTAAATTAAACCAAACCGTAATCACTAAACCGAGCTCAATTAAACCAATTCCCGTAATTCTCATTGACTTTCTTCTCTTCGGTTTAGGATTTCCGCCAAACTTCCCGAAATATTTGAGACATCTCCCCGTCCCAAAGTATTTATTTCACTCCCATCCATACCCCAAAATTACCGCTTAATTCCGTTTAAACTGAACCACTCAGGATTTCTTCTCGACGATCAATCCTTGATCAATTCAACCCATTCTCCGCCCGTAGGGCTATTAATCGAGCTCGGTATCGTTCCGTACTTGATTCAGTAACACCCCCGGATTTAATACCGCAAGATCACACGTGGTCTCTCAACGGCTAACCCGTCGAATTCCAATACCACATGACTCGATCGAGTTAAGTTCGTCAAACGACCTAGCACATTAGAATCCAATACCACATGCTCCTAATATGCTAAGTCCCCGTGAGATCCAATACCACAGGCTCTCACTCGGTTTACCAATCTATTAGAATTAAATACCACATGATCCTAATCGGTAAACCGCCCCGTTAGGATTAAATACCACATAATCCTAACCACATCATTAGAGTTAAATACCACATAACTCTAATGACCCGTCATTAGGGTTAAATACCGCGTAACCCCAATGACCCGTCAATAGGATTAAATACCACATAATCCTATCGACCCAACCACGTATTAGGATCTATTGACATCGATCCATAACTCATCGAATCAAGACGGAACAATACACCGCTCTCAACTCCGCAACACATGAAATACCACATCATGTGTCAATCCGTCAATACATGAAATACCACATCATGTATTCGACGTCCCCCAATACATGAAATACCGCATCATGTATTAAATAACCACGATTAACTAAACAACATTCCATCTCTTATTAATTCTCCGCCAAAATACAACAATCCTGAGGGTTCATTTACAACAAAAGTCGAATAAAATACATCACAAGAGAATGACTAGGAACACGAATGTTACACAAAGTTTGTTGGAGAAAAAAACACAACTAAAAACGATGTTCACCACTGAAGAATGGGCCAAATGTAAACATTCAGAGAGTGCAAAGGGGAGAAATAGTTTCTCAACCATTATGAGTCCTGCATTTTGGAATGGTGTGGAATTTATGTTGAAGGTTTTTAGACCTTTGGTGAAACTTCTTAGGATTGCCGATGAAGAAAAAAAGCTTTCAACGGGTTTTATTTTTTGAGAGCTCTTGGAAGCAAAAAGTAAGATTAAGTTGGCTTATGGTGATTTGGAGAGAAACTACCAGCCTATATTCGAATCATTGATGAGAAAATGAAAGGTAGATTGGATTCTCCGCTGCACATGAGCGCCTAGTTATTAAATCCATTCTACTTCTACAATGATTCCACCATCGAGCACGATCAGATACTAATTGATGGATTTCTTAATTGTGTTGAGACATTTTATCATGGTGATTATGAAAAACAAGATAAAATTGTCAATAATGAATTCAATGTCTACAAGACAAAATCTGGAGCTTTTGGGAGAGGTTTAGCATTGAGAGGATGCCAACAAAATGACGAGAAGTTTGATCCATGTATTCTTTCAAATCTTAATAACCTTAAAGATGACTCATTTTTATTAATTTAGCTTACATTTTTAGAAAATTGGTGGTCAATATATGGTTGTCATGTGCCTGTTCTGAAAGATTAGCAACAAGGATTCTTTCTTTGACCTCTAGCTCATCCGGTTGTGAAAGAAATTGGAGTAGTTTTTAAGGGGTTAGTGCTTACTTGTTTGAAGTTATTTTGTTGTTTTTTGGAGTTGAATATATGTTGTATGTGTTTGCTGAATTTGGAACTTTATGTACTTATTGTTTTTGTTGCATATTCATACAAAAAAGGAATAGACTAGATGTCAATCGACTTAATAGTCTAGTTTATGTCCAATTCAATGCCAAATTGTTCAACAAGCGAAAAAAGATCAGAGACAAAAAATATTCATGTGATATTAGATGATGGCAATGAAAGTAATGCAAAAGAGTGGCTTGTGGAGCCAAGTCAAAAAGGAGAAGAGGGTAGTGATGAACTTGTTTATCAAGCTCCAAGTGATGAACCTAGAGAAGATCTTGATTGTGATGAAGAACATGATATTCCTATTGATATTGAATTTGAATCTGATACTGAACAGGTGGTGGATATGGAAGTGATTGGTGAAGAAGAAGCTTAGCATATTTTTTTATTAAGTTTTACGTAGTGTTTTCTAACTGATTTTGTTTTTCGTTGAACACCATTTGATTTTTATGACTTTAGATTTGCATCATTTGCTTATATCTTAAATTTTTGGGATTTGAATACGTGAAGAAGCTACTTATTTTTATATTTTAAAATTTTGTGTTACTATAAAACTGTGAATATATTTATTAAAAATAATTAAATAATTTCTTAACGTCTAAGCGGTCTAGGCGCTAGGCCCTATCAAACGCCTAGCACCCGACTAGCGATTTTTTGAACCTTGGAATTATCTATCATTTAGTCGTTGAGTTGATGGCCCAAAAATCTTATAACTTTCTTTATATTGTATGCATGGGCTTGTTCTTCCTATCTGGATGCGGGATGCCCATTACATTTACATATTAGTTTTTTTATTCAATCAATCAGTTTTCCAATTATTGGTATTGTAAGTAGTTATAAAATGCGTTACGTTTATTCTTTAATTTAAATATTATTAAACATATCATATATAGTAAAAGTGAAGTAAATTTTCGGAATGAAGTTCTCTCATTCACCCTAAACCGTAAAACTCGGTTAGTACCCTTTATATCGGTTTAAATTAAGTTTTGTTTAGAATTCATAATTTGCCGTACCGATTATCGAATTTTGGGCTTTTAATTTGTGTTGTTTCGTAATAGTGGGCTTTTCAAAAGTAGGTATTCGAATTTGTCATGTAAAAAAAAAATTGAAACCCTAGCTTAATTTGATATATTCGAATTACAAAATACCCGTGCCGAATATGCTTTCGCGTTGGGTCGTTTGATGTTTTCGACTCGTTTTAGGCTTTAGCCCGTTTGTTGTTGTTTCGGGGCGGCTGCCGTTTTAGTTGATTTTAGGTATTTGCAGAGAAAAATATAGGAGAAACCCTAACTTCGTTTTTGGATATATTATTTGTTTCGCTATAATTAAGGCATCCCGAGAGTGCCTTCTTCTTATTTATACGTTGTTAGGATTTTAGTAATTCTTGCCGTCTTCTGTATATTTTTTGTTTTGATCGTTGTTCTTCATCGCTGATAGATATACTGATTTTGGTTTATGACCATGTAGGTGGATCTGATTCTAGAGATATTTACCCGGTGTGTGTATCCTTTCTGATCTGTCGAGGTATACGTTTCGTGTGGATCACATTTGCGAGTTTGAGTGTTTGAGGAAATAATAACCATAATGAATAATGTTTTATTCACTCACACATTGTAATTACAGAAGGTTCTCTCTCTCTGACTAATTCTTTTTATCTCTCCCTCGCCAGGACTCTCTCTCCATCTAGTGGTAAGTGACTAAGTGTTTGTCGTTATAATTGGTTATTCCTCGCGTTTTCCTTCTTCTTCTCTAACATATTTGATTTATCTTTCTTCTTCTTCTTCTTAATCGTCTTTGACTTCTACTTCTTCTTCTCTATCATCTTTGCCTTCTCCAACAATTATTCTTCTTCTTTCTCTTTCGGTTTGTATTGGTCTTTCTCTTCCGGTTTTTCTTTTTGATCGTCTTTGTCTTCTTTGGCTTATTATTCTTTCTGTTTTTCTTCGTCCCGTGTTCATCCTCAACTTCTTATGCTTCGTCTTCTTCTACTTATTCATTATATTTCGTTTATCTATCTCCCTCGTATTTTCCTTTTCTTGTTTTCATCGTATTGGACTTATTCTTCTTCTTCATCACATTCGTCTTCTTCAACTCCTTCTTCCTCTTCTTTAGGATTTTATTATTCTTAAAATCCTCCTCCTCCTTCTTCTTCAACGTCTTGGTCTCATCCGCCTTTTTATTCTACTTATGTTTTTTTATTTTATTTCTCTTTGTTAGGCCTAGGCATAAAAACCGGAACTGAAAAACCAGAACCAGAGCCAGAACCGACTCGAAATAACCGTAACCAACCCGAAACAACGGGTATCAATACCCGATGGTTCCTGCTAATTGATACATGTGGGTATCGAGTAATACCCCAAACCGAACCGATACCCGAGTTATAATTACATACCCAAAAATATTAAATATCTTACAGGTTTTTTGGTATATTTTTGGTATTACGGGTATAATTATTTAGTTTTTTTTCCAGGTTTTCAAGTATATTTTTGGGTTTTCAGATATATTTTCGGGTTTTCGGGTATATTTTTGGCACATCGAGTGTAATTTCTTTAGTTTATTCGGGGGTTTCCATATTTTTGGATTTTCGGGTATATTTTACGCATTTCGGGTAATAAATACCCGAACCGATTAAGAGCCAAATTTCATCGTCTTAGTCTTCATCTTTTTCCTCTTCTTTATCTTTAAGTTTTTTTCTTCGTCGTCTTTTCCTTCTTCTTTTTCATCATCTTCAGTCTTTTCCTAATTTTTTTTCTCTATCACTCTTCCAGTTTTTTTCGTCATTTTCTTCTCCCTTTTCTTAATCATCTTGCTTCTTTGTCGTCTTCTCTTTCTTCTCATTCGTCGTCTTCTTTGTCTTCCGTTTTTCTTCATCATCTTCGAGTTCTTCTTCTTCTTTATTGTCTTCGTCTTCTCTGGCTTCCTTTTCTTATTTTTTCTTCAAGTTTATCTTCATTTTCTTCTTCATCTTCTTGTTCCCTCTCATTCTTCATCATCTTCATATTCTCCGACCTCTTATTCTTCCTTCCGACTTCTTATTCTTCCATGGTTTCTTTATCTCATCTTCGTCTTCTTCCTCGCCATATTTAACTTTGTCTCAAAATCTTCATTATGCGTTGACCGCGGGCAGATAGATTTCATAAACTAATCACATCATTAAGTTATTAACTTTGTTACCGATAAAAAATGAACACAACTATAACAGCATGTTAGACGTTCGACCAACCCAAAAAAAAAAGAAAAAAAGGGAATGATAACCAATATTATTCATAAAAAACTACGAAATAAAGTAATGTCAATTATAGAGCTCGAGAACATATGAATAATGTTTCATTCACTCACACATTGTAATTACGGACAGTTCTCTTTCTGTGACTAATTCTTTTTTTTTTATCTCTCCATTACTGGAACTCTCTCTCCATTTTTCGAAAGTGTCTCTCCTTCTAATCGGTTATTCATCTTCTTCTTCTTCTTCTTCTTATTGTTTATCATCTTTGTCTTCTCCGACAATTCTTCTTTTTTCTCTTTCGGTTTGTCTTCGTCTTTCTCTTCCGGTTTTCCTTCTTCATCGTCTTCGTCTTCTCTGGCTTATTATTCTTTTGGTTTTTCTTCATCATGTCTTCATCCTCAACTTCTTATGCTTCATCTTCTTCTTTTTCTTATTCTTTATATTCACTTTATCTTCTCCCTCGTATTTTCCTTTTTTTATTTATCATCTTAGTCTTCGTTCTTCCTCTTCTTTATCTTTCAGTTTTTCTTCTTCGTCGTCTTTTCCTTCTTCTTTATCATCGTCTTCGTCTTCTCCGAATTCTTATTTTTCTCTCTCTAACTCTTCTGGTTTTTCTTTGTCATTTTCTCCTCTTTTTCTTCTCTTGCTTTTTCATTATTTTCCTTATTCGTCATCTTTTCTTTTTTCTCCTTCGCCGTCTTCTTTGTCTTTCGTTTTTCTTATTCTTCTTCTTCTTCTTCTTCTTCTTCTCCTTCTTCTTCTTCTTTCTTCAGGTTTATCTTCATTTTCTTCTTCCGGTTTTTCTTCGTCCTCTTCTAGTTCACTCTCATTCTTCATCGTCTTCATATTCTCCGGCTTCTTATTCTTCTGATGTTTCTTTGTCTCATCTTCGTTTTCTTCCTCGCCATATTCAACTTCGTATCAAAATCTCCATTATCGGTTTCCATTACTCTCTCTCTCCCTAGATTCCTAATTTAGATCTCCCTTGGTTATTCCCCGAGAATCTCTAGCATGTTCTTCTTAGTTTTCACCTTCACGAAAGATAAATTCCACAATAAATAGGTTAACCCTTGTCTCCTTCAACTTCTCCCTCTCTCTTTTGTCCTCTTAGTTTACCTTCAAACATCCTCGCCATCTTTTCCTCCTTCTTTTTCTTCATATCAATCACATATTTCTTCACTGTCAAAAAGTCTTCATCGTTACAACCATTGTTTCTTTGTAGCTTATGTACCTTTTCTCAAGCATTTCAAATAGGGTTTGGAACCAGTTTAGTATTGTCGAATTCAATATCCATGAAATTTCTTTGATCATACATCGATATGATCAAAGACCAATTTCATGTCTCTGAAGGTTTTAACTCTCTCTCTCTCTCTCCCTCTCTCTATCTCTATCTCTATCTAGATTCTTAATGTAGATCTCCTTTGGGTTTTCCTCAAGAATCTCTAGCATGTTCTTCTTCTTATTCTTCTTCTCCATCATGAAAGATAAATTCCACAATAGATAGGTTTGGTCTTGTCTCCTTCAACTTCTCCTTCTCACTTTGGTTTTCTTAGTTTACCTTCAAACAACTTCGCCATCTCTTCCTTATCCTTCTTCATATCAATCACACATTTATTCGCTGTGAAAACATTTTCGTCGTTTCAACCAATGTTTCCTTGTACCTTTCGTGCTTCTCCTCGAGCATTTCAAACATGGTTTGGAACCGGTTCAATATTTTCGAATTCAATATCTATAAAATTTCTTTGATCATACATCGATACGGTTCGTGGCTCGTCGCCATTTTCTCCTCGAGCAATCCTTGTTTCTCTAAACACTCTGTAATTTCAAGTACTCTCGTTATTAACACAAGATTTAAGTACTCTCCTCGTATTTTCCAACGAACAACTTGTGGATCCTCAACGACAATTTCAAGTACTCTCCTCATTGTCTTTGAGGATCCACTCGAAAAAAAACAAACACCCCAATCGTTTTTGTACGTGTATGTGTAATGTCAAGTACTATCCTCGTATTTTCCAAATTCTTCTTCATCAGCTTCATCTTCTTCTTCCCCCTCTTTTTTTTTTCATCTTCCTTGTTTTTCCCTTCTTCCTCTTCATTGTCTTCGAGTTCTACTTCTTCTTATTTATCGTATTTGTCTTCTCCAACTTCTTCTTCTTCTTTTTCTTTCGGCTATTCTTCATCTTCTTTCTTCTGATTTTTCGTCTTTCTATTATTCTTACTTATCTCGTCTTCGTCTTTTTCCTCTTTTGCTTCGTCTTCATCTGCTTTCTCTTTTTTTATCAATTTCATTAAAAATAGTATAATAATTCTTGTGAAATTTTAAAAGAGAGCGTGAGATTTTTGGGTTAACATGTTTTTTTTGTTACTATCCAAATTTTTGAATTTAAGATTTTTTTGTTCTTTAATTAGTGTTGTCATCCCTAATGGTATTCTTTACACTTTTCTAAAAATGTTAGTCTAATTTTTTAATTTTTCATTATTCGTATTTAAATTCTTTCATCATTATGATCTTGACATTTTTATAATTGTTATTTGAACGATTTATTTTTCCATTGTTATTTTGATTCTTATCGTAATTTCTTTAATAAAAATATTATATGACTAATTTCTTCTCGTTGTTATCATGTATCTAATCAAAGCTTGACAACGTAGTATCACTTGACGCTTCAATTCAGTAATCATGATGCTTTAGAAAATGGACTCTCCTATAAGATCAGACATGAATAGTAATTCAAACTTTAGATACACCAAAAACTCCAGAAATCAAGAATATAAAAAAGAAATTATAAAACACATAAGTACCTCTTGTTAATGACTTTTCCGTCTTTCATCTTCTTCAATGCTCAAATGGGATTTCAAATCTTGGCTCCATGACCTTTTCACCAAGCTATCGCTTTCTTTTACTACTCTGTAGAGCATACAGAGAAATCAGAGACTCCAAATAAGAATTCTAAAAAGACTAAAGACTTGCTTTGTGGGATGCAAACACTCTAGTCTCTAATGTCGCATGTCATGTGAGAGAGAGAGAGAGAGATAACGTGCAACATTGCTTTTGAATTTTAATTCTGTAGAAGAAGAGAAACATTGCAAGTCTTAATTGCATCAACATAATCAACAAAGTCATTCAAAGTCTCTCCCACCAAACCAGATTTTGTAAATCCCTGCTAAAAGCTAAGAAATATTATAAGAACACAAACATCTGGAAAAAAAAGCAGAGATCACTTCAACTTTTTGAAATTTTTTATTTTCCTCACCGTAGTCGTCTTATTAACTTCCCCTGTCTTTACATACTGAAGAAACTTCACCGTCTCGTACACTGGAGATTCCCACCGGCAATGTCTGTCGAGCACCATAGCCTTCTCTAGCTTTCCCATCGATTTCCAACATCTTCTGGATTAACAGAGATCGTTAATCCCTCTACCTTTAACTGAGTCACCTAACACCAAAAAAAAATTAATTAATTACACAAGAAAATCTAAGAACCAAATTCCAAAACCCGAATTTTGAGATCTTATTGGTACGATTGTAGTTCATCAAGTGATACCTTTCTATCACAATCATACTGTCCTTATGATAGGGCTGTGCAATTATATCAAACCAAACAACAACATGTCTAATCTAATCGAATATCATGATTAAAAATTACATGAAACATTAACAAAGCAGACAAAATACTTACATTCTCTGTATCGTCAAGAATAAAAACAGAACTTTCTTGTCCAAGCACCACATCTAAACTATTGCTATTTTATTGTTTTAAAATACATCACGTTGAAGTGAATGTGTATGACTTTTCAAGAATTTTTGCATGGATATATGTGTAAAACTACCTATGATTGGCAACTTAAACATCACACTCGGCTTGTTCGCTGGGGAAGGATTCAGGCAAAGAATCTGAGACAAATTCAAACTCAGGTTCAAGGTAGGTGGCAAGATCGTCACTACTGGAAGAATGCATTGGAGAATCACTCCCACGCTAATTAACGTACGATAAAATAAAATCTGAGGAATTCCAGCTTAGACTCAAATGAAACCACGCTAACGTACGTAAGAAGACTATGGAAGAAAAATACTTTGTACTTTGGTGTTCGTCTATGGTAGGAACACTCAGATCGTGATTCCCACACAGAATATAACAATTTATATATTAAGCTAACGATGTTTTTATACAAAAACATATAATAGATCAAATTAAACAAAAATTCCAAACCAAAGAGATCACAACTATCCAAATCTCCTTTTAAAAATCTTGCCTCACTTCCATTGTCTTCTTGCGTTTAACTTTTTTCTTTGTATTGTGAATGTAGGAAACGAAGAAACCAATATTAAATCATGCTTCTTAATTCCTCTTCTTTTTATTCTCTTGGCTATAAATACAAATATAGAAACTAAAAAATTTACATTTCGACATCTCCGTAGAACAAAATAACCAGCAAATAAGGCAATCCAACTAAAAACACCAGCACCTAATCAACAAACGAACATCAAACGAAAATAAGGCAACAAATAAAGAACATATAAACATTAACTTCAACAAAAAAAAAAACGAAAGCAAAAAAAAAACACGATCTATTTTATAGCCGATTAAGAACAAGCATATCATTAGATCGATACAAACAAACAAAAAAGCAATAAAAACAATAGCATATAGTGTAAATCAGAACAAAGCAAAAAAAACAAAAAAACACACAAAGTCACCAACGTGATACACACGAAATATATACCTTGATAGATGATTTCAGTGTTTTCACCTAGTCAATTAATAACTAAATTTCACACTACCGCAATCGTAACAGTTGTCAATGCAGTACTTTAGGATCGAATCCACATAGACCAATGTTACACTACGATTCTCACAAGATGAAAATTAAGCTAAGACAAGAATATAGTTTGATTTCAGAAAAGTAACGAAAGCAATTAAAGACGGTGTAAATTAAATAAAAGAAAGGCGTTAGGTCAAGGGTTCATTCTCAGGAATCCATAGATCACAAATCAGACAACTATTCGTGGATAATTAAACACCAGTTTCGAACTCAAACATAAATATCTAACCAATCCACTTCCGTGGTATTGATTACTAAATCTAGCAACCTAAAATCCTAACTTCCGTTGGCATAGAATTCTAGATCAGCATTAACGAATAGGTTCAATATGTTCACGAATCGCCTTAACATCAACTTCCGCAGGCTAAGGACAATTTGCTCGCTTAGTTTTTTTCTAACAACCTACGACACTTCCGTGGTATAGATTAAACTTTGGATCATAGACTAAGTGATCAATTTAGCATAAGCAATGAACACAACAATAAGCGAAAACCTCAAAAGATAAATCCATATTTGTGTCTAATTCAATGATTCATAGATTCCTTTGAAAACCCTAAACCTAACTATGAAATCTACTCACACATAGTTGCAGAGAATAAACAAAGAAATATGAGAGAAATCATAAAGAAATTTAATAGATAATAAGAGGGTTAAAAAATCTTCTCCAAATTTGCCAGAAGAGGTTAAGAGATCTTCTCCCAAACATACAATTGAAAAGATGAAAGATGTCTCAATAGAATCAAAAGCGGTGCCGTCAAATAGGCTAAAAATAGAGTATATATAGGTCCTAGGTCGAATTAGGTCAAAATAGGCAGTTTCTAGGGCAACACAGGAAAATCAGAAGTTTCCTTTTTCTTCTCGTCGGCCTGCATCGACAGATGCAAGGAGTGCATCGGTCGATGGTTGTTTCTCTAGACAAGTTGCATCGATCGATTGCCGATTCTCTGGGTGTGTTGCATCGATCGATGCACTCCTTGCATCGATCGAGTGATGATCCTCGGGGCATGTTGCATCGACTGGCTCCATCGACCGGCTTCATTATGCATCGGTCGATTGGAAATCTTCTGATGGTGTTGCATCGGTCGATTCTGCTCTTTTCTTCACGGTTTCGTGCATTTTTTCCCTTGTAACTACAATATGTTCCTTAAACGCTTTTTTACCTGAGATATCTAAATAAAAGACTAAAAGAGTCTAAAAACGAACTTTAACTCGATAAAACATTTAAAAGAAATACCAAAACATACGTTAGAAAACGGTAAAAACTAAGTATATCAATAGAGCAGTAAGGACGCACACACCGGATAAATATCTCCATAAGTATATCCACATACACATACAAAAGCGCTGGCATATAAGCGACGAAGAACAACGAATAGCTCAAACGATTTAATTTAAAACATATCAGAATCAACAAAGAAGCAGATCATTAGATCAAGACAAATGATAAAAAGCAATAAAAACATTCGCATAGAGACAAAAGCAAAACAAAGCAAAAGAAAATCATTTTTTGGGTTGGTCGAATGTCTAACATTGTTGTTATATTTGTGTTCGATTTTTTTTATTGGTAACAAAGTTAACAATTTAATGATGTGATTATATTATGAAATATATCTGCCCGCGCAAGGCTAGCCTTATAAGCGGTGATAAAGTAGGGAAACGGGTTCTGATCCCTAGAATGTTTGTTTCCCCACCAGAAGCAAGGTTTCCTTTTAGGATGTGTCGTAGACATTTCCCGTTGCTATCGCGTTTGCTATGACGATAAATAAAAGCCAGTATTCTCACATGGTCAACTTTATGTTACTGTTTCTAGGGTTACATCGAGAAAAGGATTGCAGATTTTAATAACCGATCAAAAGGGGAAGCCACAACGGAAGACAATGAACGTTGTTTACAAAGATGTTTTCCAAAGCATTTTCACGTCCTCACGTTTGGTTTAGTTTAGGCTTTTATTGGATTTTATATACGTAGTTGGGTTTTTTTTTTCTTTGAGTTCTTCGTATTGGTTACGGTTTTAGTTTTAATATCTTTGTTTTACTTTCATATGTTTTGATATCCTTTATGTGTTTTTAATTAAAATTTGCCTTGGAACCGATGTCCTGCTCCCTAATACGAATGCTCCTTTCTTTGTTTATATCTTCAAACTGCATTCTAATTAGCATATTCTCAGTATTTTATCTCGATCTATGTTTTTTTCTGTTCGTCTACTTTAGATTGCTTTAGTTTGTTTCGATAAGTTTGTTTTAATCATACCGAATTGAGATCAATAAACGCGTTTTCGATTCAGTATCCATAAAACTTTGAATGGCATAATTAAGGTTTATGGATGGAGCTCTCTGTCCGCGCAAGGCGCGGACTACACACCTAGTATAGAATGAAGTTATTGGAGTCCTGAATCGCATAATGAGGCGTAATAAGAGTTTTTTTTTGTTAGTGTAAGCGTAAACATAATTCTAATTTAAATCTAATCATAAATGGTTGATGTAATGATTTGCATATAGGAATTTAAAAAATTTGGAAATCTATCCCAAAATAAATAGTCCTATTGTATATGATCATCCTATCGATGAAAGCACTTTGAACTAAAAACTCTTAAAATGCACATATACAAATTGTTTTAAAAGTGCACTAAGAAAAGATGATGGTGAGTTATAGTTGTTTTTGAATGCCACAACATCGTAAATCATAATACATTGTAAGAAGTTGGCCGAAAATATTATTGTATTTGATTTAAATCATGTAATTTTTTGAAAACATAAATTGAGAGTCAAAACATCATTATTGAAAAAAAGAGTAAGACGTGGTGAGAGATATTAGAAGGAGAATGCGTGAACATCGTCATTCAGATAAAGTGGAAAAAGTGCTGGAAAATGTTTCTAAAACATGGTGGTGCTTGTGCTGAAGTGGTGGTGGATCTATTAAGGATTTCGGCGTGGACGTTTGTTCTTTGTGTCTTCACTTGCAAGCTTATTCTTCTTGCTATTCTTTTTTTTTTTTCTCTTCAATGGAGACCTTATTCTTGTTGTCATTGTCGCTTCTTTCTGTCTCGAGAGTGACGGTCTTAGTAATTTTTGTATGTGGCAGATGTTCTTCATTTTCTTCTTCAAGGTCACCATTCGTGTTTTCTGTTGTGAGTTTTGGAAGTTCGGCTGGCTCTACGATATTAGTAACTGTGATAGTTTGCCTAGTAGCGCGGAAGTTGTATGATGATACTTTGTCCTTGAATTTGTGTGTTTGGCTGATGGCATCAAGCAGACTCTGTGGGACTGGTACCTCATCTCATGCACTCTTATCTCCAACAGCCTGCAAGATATTCCCTAAATGTTGTGAGGTTAAGTTGTTTATATATTTTGGGTTAAGTGGTGTAGATGGTTACCTCAAAATAGTCGTCAATTATATCCACATCTTTTCTCCCACTTAGCTGAGTTCCAGCATCGTCGAGAAGAACAAAAGTAGCTTTGTTTTCAATGTCGCGCGTGGACGGATATTTCCACTCTCGATACATGTGTGTGAGAAATATCAATATGATTACATTTTTTTATTGTAGTAAGTAGGCCTGGGCATTTTACCCGGACCCGAAAACCCGAATCGGAACCGACCCAAAAGACCCGAACCAAACCCGAACCGAACTATTTCGGTTCCTAAATGGGTCCAAAACCTTTCTACCCGAAAGACCCGGAACCGAACCGACCCGGAACCAAGAACTGATCGGGTACCCGAGAACCGAACCTATATATATATATATTTTTAGTTTTTTCGGGTTTTCGGATATATTTTTCAGATTTTTAGGTATATTTATACCCGAAAAATACCGAAAACCCCGAAAAATACCCGAAAATACCCGAAAACCCGAAAAATACCCAAAAACCCCGAAAAATAACCAAAAAATATACCCGAAAATATACCAAAAAACCGAAAAATATACCCGAAAATACCTGAACCAATTAAGATCCAAATTTTTTTGGGTACTTTTTGGTTCTTGAACCTCGGACCCGAACCGGAACCGAGCCGAAACCATTTCGGTTCCTATTTGGGTCCAACATCCTCCTACCCGCCCAGACCCGATCGGTTCCTACCCGGACCCAAAACCGAGACCCGAATGCCCATGCCTAATAGTAAGTGGAGATTGTATGTCCATACTTGATAACTCCAGTAGCTTTTTGAGTTTTGCATGTATTGCACACCAACGAAGTATGTCCTCGGCTTGCTTTTGTGTTGCATCCAATGCAAGAGATGTAGTACCAACTTTTATCTTGTTCCACGGCATCAATGGTTGCTATGCAATGGAAGCTTCCCACCTGTTATTATTTAGATATGGAGTAGTTAGTATGAGAAGACCACAAACTGAAAACTGAAGTGGCCATACAATTTAACGTGACTGCACAGTTGGAAAACCTGTATGCATGTTATCCACATTTTTACTTAGAATAGTCACATGTAGGTACATTCATATATCACGAGATGGAGAACCCAAAAAAGAGAAAATAATCTGTAAAAGCTAGAAAGCATAAGTTGTATAATTGGGGGGGGGGAAATGAAGAGACAATTGAGATCTTGAGGAATATTAAATGCCAATCAAGTTATTTCAGTCAATGATAATACCGGTTTTTGCCATTTTTATGGATCACTTTCATATCTTTTTGCAGGTGTTTTAACTCCGTTTACAATGGTTTTCAAATGATTTCCATGCTTTAGTGTTTTGAAAGACATTTCAGGTAATTCGGGATAAAAGAGTGCATTCAGAACAAAAGTACGTTTTTGGATAAACTCGGACCGTCAGAAGTCTTGCGATCATAGAAGGCCTTCTCACCGTTTGATCATCACCAAATTTGGAAACAATAAAGTAGATACAACCAGCTTTCAAATGCAATCGGATTGGAGACGATCCAACGGTAGGATCCTTAAATATACCCGAAGCACTTAAGGCAGTTGAAACTGCCTCGAAGAAAAGCCCACAGCGGCAGGAGAGCTTCCACTTGCGGCCAAGCACCGTCCCTGGAAGAGCTTGACCCGCGGCCAAGCAGCAGTTCGCCGCGGCCTGGATGGCTCGACCCGCGGCCACGCCCAGTTCTTCACCCGAGGCCAAAACCATCTTTTCTCACCAAACCCTAAATGCCCTAAGCAAGAGTTGAAGACCTATAAATACCAGTTTACAGACTCATTTTCGAGAGAGAGAGTTTAGAAATCATTTTTGTGACTCATTAGGTTTTGCAAGTCTTTTGTTCTTACTTTTGGGATTGGTGGAGAAATTCTCTCCGGACATCGTTTTTAAATTCGAGAGGCTCCTTCACCAATCTCCTGCACTTTAATTCAATTTACTTTATGCTTTACTTTCTGTTCTAGTTGTAGTTTAGTTTTGTTCTTACTTTTGTACTTTATTCTTTGTTCGATAACTTTGAGAGATTAGTGAAGCGATTCTCACCGGACTTAGTTCTTAAAATCGTGAGGTTTCTTCACCAATCTCAAGCAATTTATTTAATCATGATTTTCATCTCATCTATTTGTGAGTAGTTTTATTGTCGGGTTTAAAGGGATTATCAAAGGATTTCACTTGGTAAAACCCTAGCCGATTTCTAGAGCTCTTTCTTATGGATCGTTGTTAATCCATGAATCTAGCGTCACGAACTAGAGGCTGATTCTAGGTGTTTAGAACCACGAAAGTGCTGAATCTAAACATTCGAAAAGTTCATCCATAAGAGCGTGCGCGTCGTAAGATTTTGAAAGTATACTTACGGAGTGCTGTGAACATATGAACCAGTAGGCTCATCATGATCTTCCGCGCGGCCAGAGACGAAAGCTACTGGTCGAGTGTATAGATCGTTGGTGCGTAGGTTGTACGAAAGTAGACTACGCCATTATTTCTATTTAGTTCGTGGAGGTGAAATCTAGAAACATCGGTTACTAAAAGAGCTAGGGACCGTGTGATTGAATAGAGCATACCCCAAGATATCCCTCTCGACCCAACAACGTTTTAGCATAGTTAAAAACTGTTTTCTTAGTGTTAGTTTAGCAATTAGACTCTCTTAGTTTCACTACAAGAAAACAGTCAATTACCAACGAAATTTTACGACGATTTGAAATCGATGTAAATTTACATCGACATTACGACGGAATTATGTATTCGTTGTAAATTCGTCGTAAAAATGTGTCGTCGTATAATCTTCGTAATTTGATGACGATATTACGACGATTATACGACGATTTTGAAATTCGTCGTAAACGCGATGTAACACTACGACGGATTTACGACGAATATCACTTTCACAAATTACGTTGTAAAATCGATGTAATTTTACATCGATATTACAACGATTAGAATTCGATGTAAATTAACGACGAGTATACGTCGATTGTTTCTAGTTAGGTAGAACACGTTTTTAATAGGTTCACCTAATCTATTTACATCGACAATATACGTCGTAAATCCGATGCAAATCCGTTGTAATTCCGTTGGTAATTTTGAAAAATTTCTATAAATACCTTCGTGACTCAAACGTAAATTTCAAAAAAAAAAAACAAACACTAATAAAAAAAAAACACACTATAAAATCTTTTTTATAAAATGTCTATATACGATCTACGGAGATGGATGTATACGCAAAATGATTTGGAGGGAGCGTTGACGAACGAATTCAAAGAGGGGTTTGAAATATTCATGTATCAGGCTGGAAATATGCAAACAACCCTGGAAAGCGGTAAGATGTTCTGTCCTTATCGTAAATGCAAGAATACGAGATATGTTTTTATCGAGACGGTGTGGAAGCATTTACTAAATAGAGGGTTTATGCCGCAATATTATGTTTGGTATCAACATGGAGAGGGTTTTGAAAGAAATCAAGCTGATCGTAGTAGTAATTATCAAGGTCATGTAGATTTTGATGAATCAAATGATCAGGGTACTAGTAGTTATCATCATCATGGTCAATATGATCAGGGTCAAGATCATGATAGGATACATGACATGGTTACTAATACATTTCATGAAACAAATGCTGATAATAGTGTTGAGGAACCCAACGTAGATGCGAAGCGGTTTTATGATATTCTAGGCGGTGCAAATCAGCCACTTTACGATGGATGTAGAGAATGTCAGTCTAAATTGTCGTTAGTAGCTAGGATGATGACAATTAAAACTGATCATAACTTAGCTAAGGTTTGCATGGATGATTGGGCTGATCTTATTAAAGAGTATTTGCCAGAGGATAATTTAGCTGCTGAAACATACTACGAGATAAAGAAGTTGGTGTTTAGTCTTGGGTTGCCTTCTGAGATGATAGATGTATGTGTTGACAATTGTATGCTTTTTTGGAAATATGACGATAAGCTGCAGGAATGTTGATTTTGCCAAAAACCGAGATTTATGCCGCAAACTTCTGGGCGTAGTAAGATACCGTACCAACGGATGTGGTATCTTCCTATAAGTGATAGGTTGAAACGATTGTATCAATCTGAAAGGACAGCTGCATCGATGAGGTGGCATGCAGAACATTCACAGAGAGAAGGAGAAGTGACTCACCCGTCAGATGCAAAAGCTTGGAAACACTTTAACACGGTACACCCAGACTTTGCTAAATCTAAGCGAAATGTGTATCTTGGTCTTTGCACTGATGGATTTAGTCCATTCGGTATGTCTGGTAGGCAATATTCTTTGTGGCCAGTTATCGTAACGCCTTATAACCTTCCCCCAGATATGTGCATGCAAAGGGAATTTCTATTCCTGAATATTTTAGTCCCTGGTCCCAATCATCCAAAGAGGTCCCTTGATGTGTTTTTGCAGCCTCTCATAAATGAGTTGAAACAGTTGTGGTATACAGGAGTTCGTACATATGACTGTTCGAGGAAAAAAAATTTTACGATGCGTGCGGTGCTTATGTGGACAATAAGCGACTTCCCTGCATACGGAATGCTATCAGGTTGGACAACGCATGGGAGGTTATCTTGTCCTTATTGCCTCGATCGGACA
>PKMM01028880.1:180746-295321 GCA_002933915.1 Eutrema heterophyllum | reverse complement strand
TATTATTTATTTTTTTAATTATTAATTTATACATCGATTTTACATCGAATTCCAATTTACATCGATTTTACATCGATCTACAGTTTACGACGAATTTACATCGACTTAATTTTACATCGGTTTACCAACGAATGTACATCTTTATATTACGACGATTTTACGACGGATTACCAATATTAAAATTTGAGAAATCGATGTAAAATCGATGTAATGGTGCGACGTCTTTCCAACGAAATACCAACGAGATGACTTTCGTCGTAAAATCGATGTAACTTTACATCGATATTACGACGGATTATTTACGACGATTTGTATTCGTCCTGGGTTTTACGACGGATTTACGACGGATTTACGACGATTCTCGAGTAACGACGATCATTTTACGACGATTTGGCAATCGTCGCTAATCCGTCCCAAAGTCTGTTTTACATCGATTTTACATCGATTATGTCCGTTGTAAAAGCCATGTTTTCTTGTAGTGTTTAGGATATGCATCAATTATCTTAGTTTAGAATTAGTAGAAATTTTCCGTTTTTCGTTCATTACAATTCTTGTGACAAAACCCCTATAAAAACTAATATTCGCTCTAGGTTTATTTACTACACTTTGTCTAAGTTCTCATAGAACAGCTTCTCTCCCTGTGGATCGATAATTGAAGTACTAGAATCGCACATGTGCCCTTGCAGAACTTCTTAGGTTTATAAATTTAAAACCTTAGATTCTCGGAGAACAATCCGAACGCATCAAGATTTTTGGCGCCGTTGCCGGGGAGAAACTGCTTCCGTTTCTATCACACCTTAGAGGTTAGTAAATCGACTATAGAACAAACTTTTTCTTTTTGACTTTTGGTTTTGTTTTTCTTTGTTTCAGGCTTTGAAACATGAATTCGCCTCTAGAGCGAGATTGCTACTACAAGCGGGGTTACTACGACCCATCTTGCGCTCATTACTGTCACGATTCACACTCCAACTGTGAATCGTCTTACATGGATCGGAAACTGATGGATACAAATTTTAATCCCTAATTAAACCCCAAGTGCAAGGCGGTTTTTGTAGTAATTATGGGTATCAAACCACAAGGAGATGAATAATACACTAAGAATGCACGAAACTCTTTAAGCTAAGCAAATTGATTTTTGGCTTTTATGTTTGAGAAACTAAATAATTAAAACTATTAATATTTAATGAAAAATTAAAACGTACATAAATGTGACAATTTAAATGACATAATAATTATGAAGCACAAATTTAAGAAATCACAAGAACGTAATAAAAATCGAATTATAAATCAAGATGATAAAACATGGGTTTTCGGGTTTGGTACTTTGTTCAAGGATGATTGGTATTTAGAAAGATGATGTTTAAAACATTTGAATTAATTAAATTTCTAGACATGATCACTTAAATAGACTAGTTCACTTCCATGATACTAATCCTCTTACAACTCATTTAAATTAAGCTAATTTCCCAATTGCAATTTAGATGATTTATAAACTATAAACACAAGATCATTTTTATCACAATTCACCTTAGACTTCAATTTCCATTGGTTTAAGAATGAAAAGCATGAAAAGAAAAGTTCAAAACAAATTTCCCAATCCCTTGGTGCGATTTTGTTAAAGATCAAGTGGTTTTTTCAACCCACTTCTACTTTTATGAATATTCAAAACATGATGACAAATTATTTTCTGGTTTTAAACATCTTAAATCATCAACCAATCATCTTTGAACTTCCCAAACCCTTAACCCATAATATGACTACTCACACATAGCTAGATAACAAAAATAAATGACAGAAATGAAAGACATAATTGTATAAATAAGAAAAGATGAATGGTTTAAGAGAAAATCTTCACTATATGAGAAATGATGAACATTCCTTCATAGGCATGAAAGGAAAAACGAAAATGAGAGAAAAGAGAGAGTGTTTAAGCTTTGAGTAAGAGATGTGTTTGTATAATGAGTTGATGATCTTACAAGAGGGATTTCACCTCTTTATATAGCAATACAAAAGCAACACCTACACATTTTATAATGTTTATTAGCTTGCATAATTAAAGGAAAAGAAAAAGAAGAGTGATAATGTTGTAGCATGATGAGTAATGATGTCCAACACTCATAAAAGCAAGGGAGAGTGATAATGTTGTAGCATGATGAGGAATCATGTCCATCACTCAGCCATTAGTGGGTTAAAGGAGATGAGTTGGCCTCAAATGAGAAAAGGTGGTGAAAAGCTGTCGGATTTGGATCCAATCGGATGAAGACCATCCCGCGCCCAGGTTATTCTGAAATTTCACACGTGATAGATAATTGAATTAGCTTCGCGTGAGCGTTGGATTCGTGTCATTCGGGGCTGTGGTCCAGGAGATATGATCGATTTACTGAAGACATGTCAAACAGATCCAACAACCGATCTGTTCTTATTTTTGCTCCACTCGCTTCTCCTTTGATCCTCCTTTAAACTCTATACATTTCCTTTGATCCAAACTTCTAACAAACATCTGAAAAAGGCTCTAGGAAGCCAAAAACAACACAAGAACACCCTAGGATGTCTACCAAAATATGGGACTCAATTTGGGACCTAAATGTATTAAAAATACAAATGAAAATAAGAAGAAACACAAGAAAACAAAGGAAAATATGGGACTCAAATGTGAAAAAATATACGAATATCAACTCCCCGGACATGAGGGTGGATAGGGATTTGAAAGAATCCCGAATACCCATCAAGGAAACAATAGTATGAATGATTTGCTAATCTTTCTAACATTTGATCAATGAATGGCAAAGGAAAATGATCTTTCCTAGTTGATGCATTTAGTTTTCTGTAATCAATGCACATTTTATGACCTGTAATTGTCCTCGTTGAAATCAATTAATTGTCTTCGTTGAAATCAATTCATCATTGTCATTTTTAATCACTGTAATTCCACCCTTTTTTGGAACTACATGAACCGGGGACACCCAAGTACTATCCGAGATAGGATAGATTATCCCCGATTTAAGTAGTTTCAAGGTTTTCTTTTTAACCACTTCTCTCAAATTAGGATTCAGCCTCCTTTGTGGTTCAATTGATGTTTTATTTTCGTCCTCAAGGTAGATTCTATGCATGCACAATGATTAAGATATCCCTTTAATGTCATCCAATGAATAACCTATAGTTTTTCTATATTTTTTCAGTTCATGCAAAAGCAATGAGGTTTCTTCATCATTTAATTCATCATTAATTATGACGGGATACGTTGAATTAGGACCGAGAAATGCGTACCTTAGCCCCTTGGGAAGCGGTTTCAGTTCTAGTTTTGGTGCATTGAGCTCGCTCCATTCATCCTCCGCACTAGTCTTACCATTGCTAGTTTCTTCTCTCTCTTTCTCGTTCATGCCTTCTTCTAGCTCTAAGAAGTGTGCATCCTCCCTCCATGATTTTTGGGAATCAAGAAAATCCTCATAACCAATAGCTTCTTCATTTTTGATCCCACGTTCTTTGTTTGGCTTCGTAAGGGCAACTTTGAGGGGATCTCCCATACTTAGCTCCTCTAAGTATTCGTCAACCATGGTTTCCAAGGTCTCTATGTAGAAAACCCTTCCTTATATTGTTGGCTTCTTCATTACGTCCATAATATTGAATTTTAGGACGAATTCTCCCAAGTGAAGATCGATCATGCCTTTCTTCACATCGATGATGGCTCCGGTGGTTGCTAGAAATGGCCTCCCCAGAATTATGGGATCCGCTGGTTCTTCATCCATCTCTAGTACCACAAAATCAGTAGGGATGATGCAATCTCCAACCTTCAATGGCAAGTCTTCAAGAATACCTATCGGGTAGCGGATCGATCTATCGACAAGAGTAGTGAAATCCTCGTCTTCTTGAAGTTCGTTAATCCAAGTCTCTTGGAAACCGTCAATGGCATGAGACTCACGCTTGCCCCGAGATCGACTAGGCACTTCCGAAAGGACAAAGGTCCTAAAGTGCAAGGAAGTGTGAAACTACCCAGATCTTTAAGCTTCTTGGGCAAGTTGTTTTGGATGATTGCACTACATTCATGGTTGACCATTACCATTGCCTCTTCAAGATGTCTTCTCTTGGTCATGACGTCTTTGAAGAGCTTATTGTACACCGGACAATCAAGCATTAGGTTAGCGAACGGGAGTATTACTTGGACCGTCTCCATGATCTTCTTGAACTTCTCAAATTGCTTGTCTAATATTTGCTTCTTGAATCTTCAGGGGAATGGGAATTTCTGTTCGTATGGTGGAAGGACAGAATCTAATTTCTTCTTGATGATGCCAGTCAGTTTCCCCTCATTCTCCTTGTTTTGATCCTCAGAAATCAGACCGTTGGAAGCAACATTTGTCAGGGTCTGCTTTTGGATCGGTTTCTCAGAGTGGTTTGAAACCGTTCTAGGTGTCTCCGAATTCAGGACCGGGTTTCCAGAATGGTTTGAAACCGTTCTTGGGTTCTGGATCGGTTTCTCAGAGCGGTTTGAAACCGATCCCAGGTTATCTTCATTTAAAAAGTCGCCAACTTCCTTCAATTCTGTTTGTCTTCCATTTTTAATCTCCACCACAACTTGCTCCCTTGTTAGTAATTCAGTTCCACTTCATAAGGTGATGGTTAGACAATACTCCTTCGGGTTTGCTTCGGATTTTCCGGGTAAAACTCCGCTCAGTCCCTTAGATGTTGAAGCTACTTGAGCAATCTGGTTGTCTAGGCCTTTTACATGTGTTGACAAGTGCTCAAATTTGGCATTCAGCTCGTTGTACACTCCATCGACTTTGTTGTTGATATCCACCATCTTCTTGGTAAGTTCAATTTGCCATTTAGCTTGGCCTTCCAAAATGCGTTGGAGCATACTTTGCACATCGTTTTTTGCTCCTTGGTTTGATGAGCCTCCTTGAGCTTGGTTGTTGTTTGGCCTCGGTTGATAGCCCTGCTAGTAGTTTGAGTTGTAGTTCCCTTGATTTGCTTGAAAAATTCCTTAGTTTTCTTGAAACCCGCCTTGGTTAGATTTGAAGCCTCCTTGGTTGAATGTTTTGGGTTGGAATTCTTGCTGGTTCTGTGGAGGATAAGTTTGGTCTTGGGGGTTCTCCATGTTGTTGCTCCTGTAGGATAAGTTGGGGTGATTCCGAAAATTCTGATTGAACCCTTTTCGGTTCCCTTGGAATCCTCCTTGGTTCCCAATGTATTTTACTTCATCTTGAAGCTCTTCATTCCCTTCTTGTGCAACGTCTTGGTACCCTTGATGTCCTCCATATTCTCCAAAAAAATTGATTGATCTTTGGTTTACAAGTAGGACTTTGTTGAACTTATCGTTGATATCCTTGAACCTTTGATCTTCATACTTTGTATCCATCACCGTTGGATCATAGTCACCTCCATAACCTTGATCACTTTGAGCTAAATTCTCAACTAGTATCTCTCCATTAACAACATCTTGGCTAGCAAAACTCTCATTGCTTGCCGTGGTCAAAGCTAGTTGGTATTTCTCTAGAACTCTGCAGTGTAGGATTCCGAGAAGTGTTTCCTTGGAGACTCCATGGTGTGGACATGCTCTTGTATACCCTTTCAATCTCTCCCACGCTTCATAAAACGATTCATTGCTTCTTGGTTTGAAGCTTGTGATGTCGTTTCTCAGCTTTGCTGTCTTTTGTCGCAAGAAAAACTTTGCCAAGAACTGCTTCTTGCATTCCTCCCAAGTCGGTATGGTGGTGGTAACCACGCTCTTCTCCCATTGAGCAGCCTTGTCTCTCAAAGAGAATGGGAAGAGAGTTAACTTGACAACATCCTCCGAGACTCCATTCATCTTGACCGTCCAACACAGGGGGCAAATTGATCGATGTGATCAATTGGGTTTTCCATTGGCAGCCCATAGAATTTTGAGTTTTGCACCATGTTGATGAGACTTGATTTGATTTCGAAGTTGTTGTTAGCACATGGTGGAGGTCGTATTCCAGTTTGAACCCCTTGAGTAGTGGATTCATCGAAGGCACCAATCCTTTGTGGCTGTCTAGGAGGATGGATTGGCTGCCTCGGGTTTAAGCCCACTCCTTGGACTTCATCGAGCAGTGGTGGCTCTTCAAAGAGCGGGTTGTCTCTCGCAGCTTCCATCGGAAAACGCCTCTCGTTTTCTGCTCGGTCTCTTGCGGCTCTTGCGGTTTCTCGTTCTAGTCTCCGGATGTCAACCACGAGTGGTTGCAGATTTTCTTGGCCTTGACTCCTTGTGATCATGCACCTTTAAAATAAGAGCAAACAAGCAAGAACAATTTAGTAACAAAATAAAGAAAAATACATAGACTTAGAAAGATTCCAAATCTTAATGGCTATTGCAACTCCCAGACAACGGCGCCAAAAACTTGATGGATACAAATTTTAATCCCTAATTAAACCCCAAGTGCAAGGCAGTTGTTGTAGTAATTATGGGTATCGAACCATAAGGAGATGAATAATACACTAAGAATGCAAGAAACTCTTTTAAGATAAGCAAATTGATTTTTGGTTTTTATGTTTGAGAAACTAAATAATTAAAACTATTAATATTTAATGAAAAATTAAAACGTAAATAAATGTGACAATTTAAATGACAGATTAATTATGAAGCACAAATTTAAGAAATCACAAGAAAGCAATAAAAATCGAATTATAAATCAAGATGATAAAACATGGGTTTTCGGGTTTGGTACTTTTTTCTAGGATGATTGGTATTTAGAAAGATGATGTTTAAAACATTTGAATTAATTAAATTCCTATACATGATCACTTAAATAGACTAGTTCACTTCCATGATACTAATCCTTTTACAAATCATTTAAATTAAGCTAATTTCCCAATTGCAATTTAGATGATTTATAAACTATGAACACAAGATCATTTTTATCACAATTCAGCTTAAACTTCAATTTCCATTGGTTTAAGAATGAAAAGCATGAAAACAAAAGTTCAAAACAAATTTCTCAATCCCTTGGTGCGATTTTGTTAAAGATCAAGTGGTTTTTCAACCCATTTCTACTTTTAAGAATATTCAAAACATGAGGACAAATTATTTTCTGGTTTTAAACATCTTAAATCATCAACCAATCATCTTTGAACTTCCCAAACCCTTAACCCATAATATTACTACTCACACATAGCTAGATAACAAAAATAAATGACAGAAATGAAAGACATAATTGTATAAATAAGAAAAGAGGAAGGGTTTAAGAGAAAATCTTCACTATATGAGAAATGATGAACACTTCTTCATAAGCATGAAAGGAAAAACGAAAATGAGAGAAAAGAGAAAGTGTTTAAGCTTTGAGTAAGAGATGTGTTTGTATTATGAGTTGATGATCTTACAAGAGGGATTTCACCTCTTTATATAGCAATACAAAAGCAACACCTACACATTTTATAATGTTTATTAGCTTGCATAATTAAAGGAAAAGAAAAAGAAGAGTGATAATGTTGTAGCATGATGAGAAATGATGTCCATCACTCAGCCATTAGTGGGTTAAAGGAGATGAGTTGGCCTCAAATGAGAAAAGGTGGTGAAAAGCTGTCGGATTTGGATCCAATCAGATGAAGAACTTCCCGCGCCCAGGTTATTCTGAAATTTCACACGTGATAGATAATTGAATTAGCTTCGCGTGAGCGTTTGATTCGTGTCATTCGGGGCTGTGGTTCAGGAGATATGATCGATTTACTGAAGACATGTCAAACAGATCCAACAACCGATCTGTTCTTATTTTTGCTCCACTCGCTTCTCCTTTGATCCTCCTTTAAACTCTATACATTTCCTTTGATCCAAACTTCTAACAAACACCTGAAAAATGCTCTAGCAAGCCAAAAACCACACAAGAACACCCTAAAAATGTCATCCAATGAATAACCTATAGTTTTTCTATATTTTTTCAGTTCATGCAAAAGCAATGAGGTTTCTTCATCATTTAATTCATCATTAATTATGACGGGATACGTTGAATTAGGACCGAGAAATGCGTACCTTAGCCCCTTGGGAAGCGGTTTCAGTTCTAGTTTTGGTGCATTGAGCTCTCTCCATTCATCCTCCGCACTAGTCTTACCATTGCTAGTTTCTTCTCTCTCTTTCTCGTTCATGCCTTCTTCTAGCTCTAAGAAGTGTGCATCCTCCCTCCATGATTTTTGGGAATCAAGAAAATCCTCATAACCAATAGCTTCTTCATTTTTGATCCCACGTTCTTTGTTTGGCTTCGTAAGGGCAATTTTGAGGGGATCTCCCATACTTAGCTCCTCTAAGTATTCGTCAACCATGGTTTCCAAGGTCTCTATGTAGAAAACCCTTCCTTATATTGTTGGCTTCTTCATTACGTCCATAATATTGAATTTTAGGACGAATTCTCCCAAGTGAAGATCGATCATGCCTTTCTTCACATCGATGATGGCTCCGGTGGTTGCTAGAAATGGCCTCCCCAGAATTATGGGATCCGCTGGTTCTTCATCCATCTCTAGTACCACAAAATCAGTAGGGATGATGCAATCTCCAACCTTCAATGGCAAGTCTTCAAGAATACCTATCGGGTAGCGGATCGATCTATCGACAAGAGTAGTGAAATCCTCGTCTTCTTGAAGTTGGTTAATCCAAGTCTCTTGGAAACCGTCAATGGCATGAGACTCACGCTTGCCCCGAGATCGACTAGGCACTTCCGAAAGGACAAAGGTCCTAAAGTGCAAGGAAGTGTGAAACTACCCGGATCTTTAAGCTTCTTGGGCAAGTTGTTTTGGATGATTGCACTACATTCATGGTTGACCATTACCATTGCCTCTTCAAGATGTCTTCTCTTGGTCATGACGTCTTTGAAGAGCTTATTGTACACCGGACAATCAAGCATTAGGTCAGCGAACGGGAGTGTTACTTGGACCGTCTCCATGATCTTCTTGAAATTCTCAAATTGCTTGTCTAATATTTGCTTCTTGAATCTTCCGGGGAATGGGAATTTCTGTTCGTATGGTGGAAGGACAAAATCTAATTTCTTCTTGATGATGCCAGTCAGTTTCCCCTCATTCTCCTTTAATCCTCCTTTAAACTCCATACATTTCCTTTGATCCAAACTTCTAACAAACACCTGAAAAAGGCTCTAGCAAGCCAAAAACAACACAAGAACACCCTAGGATGTCTACCAAAATATGAGACTCAATTTGGGACATAAATGTATTAAAAATACAAATGAAAATAAGAAGAAACACAAAAAACAAACGAAAATATGGGACTCAAATGTGATAAAATATACGAATATCAGAAACCGGCACCGACCATCAACTCTCAAGGACGCAACGAGCCTCCTCACTACCAAGACGAGCCTTTTGCGTCTCCGTCCGTCAACACTCAACAAAACCCTCACCATCAGCACCACCAATTTTCGGACCAGCACATCTTGAACTCGAAAACTAGCATGAGTTTGGGGCGACTCAACATCATGTTAAATCAGTATCGCAATTGTCAAGTCGTGACCGAGGCAACCATGAACAAGAGGCTAGACACAATCCAAACCGAATTCAACAAGAAGTTTGATGATCTTGCTGCCCACATCACCATGCTTGAAAAACAGACTCTAAAAGATGCTGCTGCTATCAAAGAAAAGACCAAAACCATGGAGGAAGAGCAAACAAAGCAAAAATACGACATCATTCAAAATTTCATGGAGATTCACGATTCGAAGCAAGAAATCTAGGAGACTAGTGAGTTTGCTTCTTGGTACAGGGAGAAGACTGATGACGAACTCCAAGAAGTCGAATATCGCCGCAGCATACTCGAGTACAAAGCTAGAAAAACCGATGCCACAGTGAATCACTTGTCCGGCACTTAAAGGAAAACCAAAACTTGTTTGGAGAAACTATCTAAAAATCATGAGGAACACGATTCAACACTTGATGATCATGTTCCTGACCTAGAGGAGAAGCCAAATGACTCCCAAGAATTAGAAAACACCAAAGGAGACGAAGAAGACGATGAACCGGTCAAGTCCCCACGAACTCCTCTCACCACTACCGCGAGCCTTCTAACCGCGGCCAGACCCTCTTTCGCCGCGCCTGCGTCCTCTCGATCCGCGGCCATCTGCCCATCTGCCGCGCCTCCGTCAACTCCACCTGCGGCCAGCCTCTGCTCGTCTCCCCTTGGACCTTTTGAGCCCCGAACACTCTCCTCAGAACAAGCTGCCTTCTTCATTGATTCTCAAGCCTCAACAGACCCTGCAACCAACTTGGAACCAGACCCTATTGCCCCTTGCAACATGGTTCTATCTACCCAACCACTCGAGGAAGTCGAAGAACAATACTCCGAAGAAGAAGACTCGAGGTTATTCTCTGATTTCAGTTCGTTGAGTGACTCTGACCTTGAACCAACACCACCACCAAGTCCAATACCGGAAGAGCCAAGGACTTAATGCATCACTCGAGAGAGATTGATCGAGTTTAACGAATTTGTGAAATCAATCACGATGTGCACCTCTTTCGAAGAAGTTTGGGAAAAAGGACTTCTATACGCTTTCTTCCGCTACAACAATGAGAGCAAGGAAGACGTTTATACCTATTTCATGAGGGCGAGACGTTCAACAACACCTTATGCCGCCTCTTATGCTATTCGAATTTACCATCCCGAGAAGTACCGAGAGTACCCGAACAAGATAAGCCGAGAGAAGTTAGAGGAATTCAACAACATGGTCCGTAATCTACCTTGAGGTACTACTTTTGCTAGAGCTTGCATGAACCACATGATTGGCCACTTCTTTTGTGAAAGCAAAGAATCCGTCAAGGAGATAGAAGATCTTTTCACGAATGCTATGAACGGAAAACCCATTAGGAGTCTCCATAAGATCGAAGAGCAAGGTCAGTTTCTAATCACTTGCAACATACGTGGAGTTGAGTTTAAAGACATTCTTTGTGATTCCAGAGCTTGCCTAAGCATCATGTCAAAGTCGACCGCCAAATGCATTGGTCTCAAGCACGTGCACCGTACCCGAACAAAGCTCAACATGGCCGATGAGACTTGTGTCACACCAAAGGGAATCGTCTATGATATGCCAATAAGGATTGGAGATTGCATAGCACCCGCCGATTTCTACATTGTCAAGACGACGAAAGTTGATTCAACACCGGTGATCTTAGGATGGCCGTTCTTGTCAACCGTTGGAGCCATCATGGATTGGCCAAATCGACGTGTGTCCTTTGCTAATGTCAACAAGGACGAGTTCTACACCGCTGTTCCACTCAAGCCCAAGAAGGAAGGCTATTTCAATTCAAAAGACCCCGATCCCGACTCACTATGGAGTGATGATCCACATGACGAGGAAACCAAAAGAAGATCAAAGAAGACTTGTCGTAAGACACTGTCCTTCTACGACTAAGCTCACCTCGCTACCAACGTCGAGCTAAACGACTTTAAACAAAAGCGCTCAATGGGAGGCAACCCATTTTAGGTACGTTCTTCTTTTCAGTTTTTCTTTCTTTTTCTATTAACGTTTTCTTTTTCTTAGTCTCAGCTTTCAAAAAAATTCAAAAAACCCAAAAAAACAAAAAAAAAACCGAAAAGACAAAAAGATGGAGACACGGTTCAGAACTGCTCGGTCCAGCACGAACCGGGAGGAAGTACTTGACTGCAAAAGAAGCCAACCGCGGGCGCATCTAACCGATACGCAGCGAGCTAGCCCTTGGCCGCGGTCGCTATCAACCTACCCGCGGCCAGCTCGCCAATGGCCGCGGCTGCACATGCCCAACCCGCGGCCAGCCCCCTGACGATCCCGATCGACTTCCTTCGATCCCCGATCAATCCCCAACCATCCCCACACCCATTCCCATCACCACAACAACATTTTTCATCGCCCATCCACCACCATTCCATTCCCAAATCCATTCCAACAACCGCGTCCAGGTCTGTTTTCTTTTTCCTTGAACTTTTTCAATTATACATCCATCTATTTCTTCTTCCTTACTCTGTTTATTTCACACTGAGGACAGTGTGATTTAAGTCTGGGGGAGGATTTCATCCCTTACTAACCACCATTTCTTTCATGAGTTTTTGCATTTTTCGACATTTTTCTTAAACTTTTTCAAGTTTTTGGAAAAGCGTAGGAATACGTTTTGAGGGAATGATGAAAGAAATCTATGACGATGACCGACCAGTGTGCTTCTACTCTATCTCCTAGTAACATACTCTTTCATAATTTGGTTCTAAACTAGGCGGTAGATAGAGTTTCTGTTAATGCGAACTCCCAGAGGAATTTACACCGTAGATATTCTCTAAGATGGAATATACTAGCTCTATTTTATTTGGACTTAATCTTGACTTAATTTTCTCATCAAAGGTTTAAGCAAAGATAACGAATCATACATTCATGACGTACTTTTACCTTTTACCACTCTTTGTCGTACATGAATGGCCAACTCATCTTTAGTTGGTAACCCACCCAAAACTTAACCATTGTTCAAACTTCATGCAACTCTCTTTGTGTCTTATGTGGAAATATGTGCAAAAACGCCGGAGAAGGAGGAACGACATAGTTTTCAGTCACTAAAGACGAAGACATTATGCGATCGGTGGAGGTGAATCCAACAAGGATAAGAGCTTGGTTATGCCTTGGAAAAACTCAAAATCATGGTAAATTTTCGTGCCCCTAAGACTCTATCTCAATAAAAGGCATTTCCCCATTTCAAAAAAAAAAAAAAAAAAAAAATTAATAATAATATCAAAAGGGAAAGGAAAGAAAGCCTAAAAAGAGTCTAGGTTGGTCGAAATACTTATGAGGCATTCATGGTTCGTTTGTGAGAAGTCTGTCATTCTGAGCGCACCGAAAATTCTAAGTCTATGGGAATGACAGAAAACTTCTGTTTTTGTAATAAGGAGGAAAGTGCAACATTTTTACGCAAGAAGAAGTGACTGGAAGCTGTGGTTATCAATAGGTCCTTTCTCTCTTGCTGTTTAGCATAATATCTTGCACCCTCCGGTGAAATTACTGTAACCCGAAACACTCTTAACCTCACCTCTAAATGCCTTTAATACCTAGCATCGATTGTCTTGGTTTAATCCTTTTGATGAGAAACCCACGCCTATACTTAATGAATGTAGAGAGCTAGTTGACCTGATTTTTAGATTTTAAAGTTTATATCTCGCATGACATATACCGTGGACTAGTGTTACGGGAACTTATAGTGAGAAATTTCTAGGCTAGATTGCGATTGATGTAGTTCGATGGTTATGGTTTAGAAGGACGGACTCTGAGATTTCTAGTTCCTGATGATTTTTGTTTGATCTTTCCGAGCTTTGGTTTTGTTTTGTTTGAGGACAAACAAAGTCTAAGTTTGGGGGAGTTGATAACACCGGTCTTTGACCATTTTTATGGATCACTTTCATATCTTTTTGCATGTGTTTTAACTCCGTTTTCAATGGTTTTCAAATGATTTCCATGTTTTAGTGTTTTGAAAGACATTTCAGGTAACTCGGGATAAAAGAGTGCATTTCGGAACAAAAGTACGTTTTTGGATAAACTCGGACCGTCAGAAGTATTGCCATCATAGAAGGCCTTCTCACCGTCTGATCATCACCAAATTTGGACACAAAAAAATAGATACAACCAGCTTTCAAATACAATCGGATTGGAGACGATCCAACGGTTGGATCCTTAAATATACCCGAAGCACTGAAGGCAGTTAAAGCTGCCTCGAATAAGAGCCCACCGCGGCAGGAGAGTTTCCACCCCCGGCCAAGCACCATCTCGCCGCCCCTGAAAGAGCTCAACCCGCGGCCAAGCAGCAGTTCGCCAAGGCTAGGATGGCTTAACCAGCGGCCATGCCCAGTTTGTTGATATGCTCAAATATAATACCACAAAGTACTAAAGCAGTAGTTGCAGTAAGTTAGGGGTCGAACCACAAAGACTCAAGATATCACTCAATAGATTGCAAGATTTGAATTAAGCTAAGTCAATAGATAAATAGAAAACAACTAAGATTATCAAGTGGATTGTAAATTCAATGGGAAAAAATAGGTTCAGGGTATCTCTCGGGAAATCTGAGAATGCAGACAAAACAATCTATCAGGATTCAGATTAAGCACGGTTCTTGAACTCAAATCACTAAGTTATAATTAACCAACTTTCGTTGCGAGAATTATCTAAGTCCAAATCCTAGAATTCCAAATTTCTTTGCTAATCCTAAAGATCTAAACCAGCTTTAGAGTTCAGGTTTGATATGTTCACAAAACAACTAAACCAAATTTCTTTGCAGATAGTTATTTTGCTCACCCTAGGTTCTGTCAGGTTTCCAATCACACTTTCGTGTCTAATTGATTAACCTAAGATCTAAGTTCTAGGTGATCAAGCTAGAATTAGCACTAAGAACAACCTATGTTGAAGAACTTAATTGATTATGAATCCTAATAAATCGATCTATCTAACATACAGAGAAGTCCTTTTATGAGAACCCTAAACCTAAAAGAGAACTACTCAGACATGGAGATTAAAGAAAGCAGCATGACTGAATAATACTTCAATAGATAAAATAAGAATAGAGTAAAACAAAGGTTCGAAATCTTCTCTCTGACGAACAAAGTTCAGACTTGTCTCCTTCAATTGCTCTCAACAAAAAACCAGAATAGAATAAAGCGTAGCCAACAAAAGTGGCTAAAATCCTAATTGATAACCTAAAACACGTTTTGGGGTTTATTGTAATTATTAAAGTCTTCTGGACCAAAGTGCAGTTTCTTCAAACTTCAGAAAAGTCGCGACTTGTGTTTCTCTACAGTCGGTATCGATCGATATCATAAGTGGTATCGGTCGATACTCGGGTTTCAAATCGACTTCTCAGCTACATGATCTCTGCTTTGCTCCAAAAAGCTCCAGAATGCTTCAATATCTCCAATTATGCTCCAAACGTACCTAAAACCTGAAAAAACTCTAAAAGACTCCAAAAACACTAGAAATACTCAATAAAAAGGACTTATATCATGGTCACAAACGGGTAAAAACCTTGATATATCAACTCCCCCAGACTTAGCTTTTGCTTGCCCTCAAGCAAACAGAAAACCAAACCAGAGAAAGAGGTTTGAAAACAACGGAGACTCACCTGTTCTTGAACCACTGCAATGACCCTTTTTCCTAATGTCTTCTCATCACTTTACCAGTTCCAGATCTAACCACCATGTACTTCTCCGTAGACATTGGCAGCTTTCCCAGACTCCACACATAATCTCTCATCTTCATCCTTCTAAACCAACATCACCAGTTTCATCGCTGTAATCAATGCCAAGAACCTTCTAGATTCGTTCCCATACAATATCATGACAAAAGAACCAGCTGATTTTCACACTTTTGGTATTGTTTTCTCTCCCCCAGACTTATTTCACTTTATGTTCTTTTTTTTTTTTAGATCCGCATATACACATTAAGGTATGAAACACGAGTATTGATGGTGTTTGCCACCGAATCCCCGGTTCTTCCCTCTCTATGTATCAAAGGCGTAGGCGAATAGTGGTATCACGGGAAATTTTCCTAACCTCGCTTCCAACCTTTGTGTGATCATTCCTTCTAAGCAGAATAATGGGATCGCTGGAAAGTTTCCTAACCCTCTACTCAGAAAAAAATCATTTTATCTTTTATGCTCTTATTTATTAACTTATAACAGGGGAGAGAGATACCATTAGTTTAAACACATGGGTTCCTTTGTCAGATATGAATGAGGAATCAAGCTCTATGGACACTAACCACGTCGATGAAGTGCAAAAATTTGGCTCAGGTTTCGATGAACTCCACTGGAAACATGGGTGTTTTCTAGTCAACTGGTCAGCCTCTGGATTTTTCATTAGTTCGATCTAAAACTGGTTCTGTAACAATGGACACTCCGAAGCAAAGTCAAAACAGTAGATTCAAGAACAAGATCATAATCTCCAACAAAATTTTGACTCAATAAAAAAATTTTGACACAAAAACGACTGACTCTAAGAAAAACAAACACAATGTCAGCAACTACCTCCCCCAGACTTGAACAACATTGTCCCCAGTGTTATCTAGTCTAGATTCGGCAAAAGAAAACAGAAGAGCTGAGTGGATTGGTGAAAATCGAAGGAGACGTACCTGGGTGACGGGTATCGACCGATACCGTGCTGGTATCGATCGATACGAGGGATTTTGACATCGATCGATATGTAGCTCACGGTCCCTTAAGAAATACCCAGCTCCTTTGTCGTGTGGATGGTGTCGATCGATACCGGGTGGGTGTCAATCGATACTGCTCTTCTTAATCTGCTGCTGCACGTGAAACATAAGACACGAAACCAAAAACAAAAATAGAAAAATGTATGTACAAACTTACCAGTGGGTTGCCTCCCACCAAGCGCTTGTTTAACGTCACGAGCTTGACTTTACTGACGTTCAGGCAGTGGGTACATCAGCCAGAGGCACAATGTGTCCGTCTGGAATCCCGGCTTTCGCCCAATAGTGATTCACCCTCTGTCCATTGACGCTGAACTCCTTTCCCTCAGCACTTATCAGCACAACTGCACCGTGTGGTCGGACTTCCTTGATTGTGAAGGGACATGACCAACAAGAATGCAATTTTCCAGGAAACAATTGCAAACGAGAGTTATACAAAAGTACTTGGTCATTGGGTTCAAAGTGTCGAGAGAGGATCTTCTTGTCGTGATACGCCTTAGTCCTCTCCTTGTATAGCTTCGAGTTCTGATGCACGACGGTATTGCTGGCAAAGGTTGGACTCAAGTCTCTGCCTTTGTAACAACAGGGAAGCGTAGTGATGTTGGGGAGAGTTCGCGTGAAGATGGTGCTGGATCCGACAGAAGAAGCTCCAGCGTACTGATCGAGTCGGATGAGGAACAAAACGTGATGGAGGGATGGTATTGATGGATCGAAAGTCGCCACACAAGAAATGAAGATCTTGTGATAAGACTCACACAATCAAGTCGCCTTGATATCACTCACAAGGAAAGATGATCGGTTTGTTTTGAAAGCTCAGAATCGCTCAGAGATTTCAGAGAGAAGAAGTGTGTTGTTTTATATCATAAGTGAAAAGATACACTGCTGCTAAGGAACCTTATAAAGGGGTTCGTGCAGCTGCTGCCTTCTTGGGCGAAAACCCTAATACAAACTAGTCTAAAATCCTACAACGTAAATGAAACAAATGCCTACTACAAGCTATTAAACGAAATAAACGACATATGATATATCCTAAGGTTGTTTATTATGATCCTGCAAAACGAACAAACACAATATATATAAATTGAAATCATACCTGCTTGTGTCGACTTTTAGGAAAAGAGATTGGGCCTAGATGAGCTGAATTGAGAAGACCATCTTCTGATCTTCCATAGACTTCTCTTGGGCTTCCTTGCTGATCGAATTCTTCATAGAGTCTTCTTGGTCCAGAAAGCCTTGAATTGTCTTGTTGAATAACTCTCTAAGTCTTTTTGTTCCTGATCTTGTTCTTGGTGGCTCTCTCATTGTTGTTATGTCTTCAGCAACGGGAGGAACTTCTAATGGATTCTCTAAGTCAGTCTCGATGTCCTCATCATTCCCTCCCTCTTCAAAAGGTTATGACCTCAGAACTTCATCTTCTGCATTATAAGGAAGCAAGTTAGAAACATTGAATACTGGTGAAATGGTTAACTCACCTGGAAGATCTAGTTTGTAGGCATTGTTGTTGATTCTTTCTAAAACTCGGAATGGTCCAGCTCCTCTTGGTGCGAGCTTGTTCTTCCTCTGGTTTGGAAACCTCTCAGTCCGCATATGAACCCAAACCCAATCGCCTGGGTTAAAGATGAGCTCTTTTCGTCCTCTATCCGCAGCTTCCTTGTACTTAGCGGTTTTCTTCTCAATGTTTTCCTTCACCTTTTGATGTAGCTTCTTGATAACGTCAGCTTTGACTTCTCCATTCTGATTAGTGACATCTAATGGCGGCAATGGAACAAGATCTAAAGGTGTGTCTGGTTTAAAGCCATAGACAATCTCAAAAGGTGACAACTTAGTCGCCGAATGGTTAGCATGATTATAAGCGAACTCAACAAATGGAATACAATCTAACCAGTTTCGAAAGTTCTTACCAACCGTGGCTCTCAATAGAGTTGAGAGTGTTCTGTTTACTACCTCGGTTTGCCCATCAGTCTGTGGGTGACAAGTTGTCGAAAAGAGTAACTTGGTGCCTAGTTTCCTCCATAGAACTCTCCAGAAATGACTTAAAAACTTTGTGTCACGGTCTGAGACTATGGTTCTTGGAATCCCATGTAGTCGAACTACTTCTCTGAAGAAGAGGCTGGCTGTTTGCGTAGCATCATTTGTTTTGGCACAGGGAATGAAGTGTGCCATCTTTGAGAACCTGTCTACTACAACAAAGATAGAATCCTTTCCTCGGATCTTGGGTAAGCCTAAAACGAAATCCATACTGATATCTACCCAAGGCATTGTAGGAATAGGGAGTGGCATGTATAAACCATGTGGATGTGACCTGGATTTAGCTTTTAAACATGTCACGCATTTAGAACAGAACCGTTCCACATCCTTCTTGAGATGGGGCCAAAAGAAATGCTCTACTAGGACAGCGAGTGTCTTGTCTACTCCGAAATGTCCCATAAGTCCACCTCCATGCGCTTCTTTGATCAGCAATTCTCGCATAGAGCCCTGCGGAATACACAAACGTTTCTCTCTAAACAAATATTCATTATGGACATAGTAAGAACCTGTAGGTGTTTGTGCGCAGTTCTGATAGATAGAGCTGAAGTCTGGATCATCTTTATAGGCCTCCTTAAGTTGTTCAAATCCTAGAACCTTAGCTTCCATTGTCGTGATCAGTAAGTGTCTTCTTGATAATGCATCTGCTACCACGTTCTCTTTACCCTTCTTGTACTTGATGATGTATGGAAATGATTCCACAAACTCCATCCATTTTGCATGACGTTTCTTCAATGTGGTATGTCCTCTAAGGTATTTCAACGTCTCATGATCAGTATTGATGACGAATTCCTTTGATAAGAGATAATGCTGCCACGTCTCTAGTGATCTAACGAGTGCATAGAGCTCCTTATCATATGTGGGATAGTTCAGGCTCGCTCCACTTAGTTTCTCACTAAAATAAGCTACTGGTCGTCCTCCTTGAGTGAGTACAGCTCCAATACCTAATCCTGATGCATCACACTCAATCTCAAAAGTATTGTTAAAATCAGGCAAGACTAAAACAGGGGCATGAGTTAAACGATATTTAAGATTATTGAAAGCTTCTTCCTGAGCTGGTCCCCATTTGAAGGCAATGTCCTTCTTGATCACGGCTGTAAGAGGAGCAGCTACTGTGCTAAAATCTTTGACAAATCGCCTGTAGAAGCTGGCTAATCCATGAAAACTCCTCACATGTCCTATGCTCGTCGGTGTGGGCCAATCTTGTATTGCCTTGATTTTCTCTTGATCCACCTGTAATCCCTGAGAACTTACAACAAAGCCTAGGAAAACTACTTCATTAGTACCGAAGGAACACTTCTTAAGATTTCCATATAGGCCTTCTCTTCGAAGTGTTTCCAAAACCAATTCAAGATGTGTCAAATGCTCTTCAAACGATTTGCTGTAGATAAGTATATCATCAAAGTATACTACTACAAACTTACTGATATACGCTCTTAATACATGGTTCATTAACCTCATGAACGTGCTGGGAGCGTTAGTGAGACTGAAGGGCATGACCAGCCACTCGTACAAGCCTTGCTTGGTCTTGAAGGCAGTCTTCCACTTGTCTCCTTCCTTCATTCTTACTTGATGGTATCCACTCCTGAGATCAACCTTAGAAAACACATTAGATCCTGATAATTCATCAAGCATATCGTCTAACCTGGGAATTGGATGACGGTATTTGATGGTGATGTTGTTGATTGCACGGCAATCTACACACATTCTCCATGTCCCATCCTTCTTGGGTACTAGCAGTACTGGAACGGCGCAGGGGCTGAGGCTTTCTCTGATATAGCCCTTCGACATTAAGTCCTGAACCTGCTTCTCTAGTTCCTTAGCTTCTGTTGGATTCACTCTATAAGCTGGCCTATTGGGTAATGCCGCGCCTGGGATGAGATCAATTTGATGCTCTATTCCTCTTATAGGTGGCAATCCAGCTGGTATCTCCTCAGGGAACACATCTCTAAACCTGTCAAGCATAGAAATAATTTCCTGGGGCAATACTACTTCTTTTGTACCTGTAAGACAAGCATCTCGGAATACCATCAGTAGCACTGTTTCTTGATGTTCCAAAGCTTTACAGATAGTACTAGGTGTGATATAGAGATTAGTCTTACTTGCCTTAGCATCTGTAGCAAATTTAGTTTGCATTTCGTGTACCTCTTGAGGGGACAACGGTGCAAGCTGGAATTTGCGTTTCTGGAACGTAAAGGAGTGAGCGTTGGTGCGTCCATTGTGCATAACCTCTCTGTCGAACTGCCATGGACGTCCTAACAGAAGATGTCCTACTTGCATAGGTACTACATCGCACAAAACCTCATCCTCATACTTGCCGATCTTGAATGGCACCTTGACTTGCTCTTTGATTCTAATTTCAGTGTTGGAATCTAACCATCTCAGTCTATAGGGCTTCGGATGTGAGGTTGTCTTCAGACCTAGCTTATCAACAAGGACTCGGCTAGCAGCATTAGTACAAGATCCCCCATCTATAATCAAGCTACATACCTTGTTCTGAACTGAGCAGCGTGTGAAGAACAAGTTTTCCCTTGGACTGTGTCTGGTTCACTCAATGCACTTAAAGCTCGGCATACAACTAGCATGTCTCCAGTCTCCGGATAAGCTATTTCTTCGTCTGAATCAGCGACCTCTAAGCTCTCCTCCTCCGCTTGAGATTCGTATCCTCCATCTTGTGTAAGGATCATCACTCGCTGGTTTGGACATTCTCTGGCATAGTGGCCTTTTCCTTGACATTTAAAACAGGTTATATCTCTAGCTCTAGTAACTGAGTTAGAAGGCTTCCCTGGTTCTTGACGATTGCTTCTTGGTGCTTCAGTCGCTAGTCTCTTCTCCTGCGTGTTAGTTGCAATGGACTTTCCCTTATCATGGCTGCTGGGTTGAGGTGCATTCCACTGATTTCTTGCTGGTGGTGCAGACCATGTATTAGGCCGAGAGCGGCTCATTGTGGCAGTTTTCCTCTTGATTCCTTGTTCTGCCTGCACAGCTGCATGTAATAGATCATTGAAATCATGACAAGGTTGGCGTTCTACCTTTTCTGGCTATACGATCATTGAGTCCATTAATGAAGTGACCCATAAGAACGTCTTCACTCTCATCTAAGGCCATTCTGTTCCTGAGTTGTTCAAACTCTTCAAAATACTCCTCCACGCTTCTGTTTTTCTGAGATAATTGCCGAAATTGCTTCTGCATCTCACGGTGGTAGTGTGGTGGCACAAATCGTTTCCTGAAGTTAAACTTCATGGCAGCCCAAGTGGTGATTTGATCAAAGTTGTTTCTCCTGCGGTCTTGAACTTCTCGATCCCACCAGGATAAAGCATGATCCGTGAGCTGAGCTGAAGCAAGAGCTATCTTCTTCTGGTCGTTGTACTCATAGTAGTCAAAGATATACTCCATTCTTCTCTCCCAGTCCAGGTATGCTTGCGGATTCACTCTGCCTGCAAAAGTGGGAATAGTCAGTTTTAAGTCTTTGACAACAACACGGTTTACCTCTCTATCTTGTTGTTGATGGTTGTTGCGGTTATGAGCATTCTGATTCCTCCTCCTTGCGGGTGCATCTATGGTGTGATCACTCTCCTCATCATCAGATCGTTCTTCTTCTCGGGGTAACTCCAAGCGTCCAACTCTTTGCTCAATGTGTCCAATCTGAGCAGCTAAGTCGTTCTTCATCGCTTTTAAGGCTTCAAGAAGAGTTGCATTCGGATCAGCTTCCAATCCTGCCATCGTTTCCTTGTTTCTGCACACACTCAAACAAACGATCAAGTGCGATGGAAATAGAAGAGATACAATCAAAATAAGGAATCGCAGAAGGGCTAGTAAACCTATGGTGATTGGACAAGTACTAATCGGAGAAGGAAAAGGAGAGCAAACGCTTTCCTAATCAAACATAAACAACGATTTCTAAAACACTCTAAATCCTAATCAAAACAGGAATAGCAGGATAAACAATCTAAGAGTAGCAAATCAACCAAAACCTAGTCGAGCTAGGAAATCCTACACGATCCAACAACCCTTTCTTTTTTTTTCTTTTTTTTTGACGCTAGTGAGAACTAAACAATTAACCTAAAACACTCTAGCAAGGGGATCAAGCAGATCGACGCACGAGCAACCCAAAAAAAAAAAAACAAATAGATCGAAGCAAAACGGAAAAGAGTTCGCGATCTTAGCCTGATATAGGAGCGTTTTAGGCTCTGATACCAGATGATGCACGACGGTATTGCTGGCAAAGGCTGGACTCAAGTCTCTGCCTTTGTAACAACAGGGAAGCGTAGTGATGTTGGGGAGAGTTCGCGTGAGGATGGTGCTGGATCCGACAGAAGAAGCTCCAGCGTACTGATCGAGTCGGATGATGAACAAAACGTGATGGAGGGATGGTATTGATGGATCGAAAGTCGCCACACAAGAGATGAAGATCTTGTGATAAGACTCACACAATCAAGTCGCCTTGATATCACTCACAAGGAAAGATGATCGGTTTGTTTTGAAAGCTCAGAATCGCTCAGAGATTTCAGAGAGAAGAAGTGCGTTGTTTTATATCATAAGTGAAAAGATACACTGCTGCTAAGGAACCTTATAAAGGGGTTCGTGCAGCTGCTGCCTTCTTGGGCGAAAACCCTAATACAAACTAGTCTAAAATCCTACAACGTAAATGAAACAAATGCCTACTACAAGCTATTAAACGAAATAAACGACATATGATATATCCTAAGGTTGTTTATTATGATCCTGCAAAACGAACAAACACAATCTATATAAATTGAAATCATACCTGCTTGTGTCAACTTTTAGGAAAAGAGATTGGGCCTAGATGAGCTGAATTGAGAAGACCATCTTCTGATCTTCCATAGACTTCTCTTGGGCTTCCTTGCTGGTCGAATTCTTCATAGAGTCTTCTTGGTCCAGAAAGCCTTGAATTGTCTTGTTGAATAACTCTCTAAGTCTTTTTGTTCCTGATCTTGTTCTTGGTGGCTCTCTCATTGTTGTTATGTCTTCAGCAACGGGAGGAACTTCTGATGGATTCTCTAAGTCAGTCTCGATGTCCTCATCAAGTTCTCATAGGCAAGGTACCTAATCTCATCCAGCTCGTTCAATTGAACCAATCGCCTCTCTGCAGCAGACTTGATGTCAAAATTCATCATCTTGGTAGCCCATGCTGCCTTGTGTTCGATCTCGACTGGAAGGTGACATGCTTTCCCATACAACAAGTGAAACGGTGTAGTCCCAAGTGGTGTCTGGAAAGCAGTCATGTAAGCCCACAGTGCATCATCCAGCTTTGCAGACCAATCCTTCCGAGTAGTACCCAATGTCTTTTCCAGAATCTCCTTGATTTGCATGTTAGATACCTTAACCTGCCCACTCTCATTTGAGGATGATAAGGAGTAGCTACACGATGATTTACACTATGCTTCTTCAACAGCTTCTCGAAGACCTTGTTAATAAAGTGAGTGCCACCATCACTAATAACAATACGAGGTACCCCAAATCGAGGGAAAATAATGGACTTAAACAGCTTAAGAACCACTGAAGAGTCGTTGGTTGGACTAGCAATCGCTTCCACCCATTTGGACACATAGTCCACGGCAACCAAAATGTACATGTTCCTTCGTGATGAAGGAAAACGACCCATAAAATCAATGCCCCAGCAATCAAAAACTTCCACCTCAAGGATGAAGTTTCTGTGGCATCTCATGTCGCTTACTGATCTTCCCTCTCCTCTGACAGACATAACACTGTGAGATGAAGGCGTGAGCATCCTTAAACATCGTAGGCCACCAAAAGCCTGCTTGAAGAACCTTGGACACTGTTTTGAAAGTAGCAAAGTGTCCAGCATACCCAGACCCATGACAATGGTACAACACCTCTGGTACCTCAGACTCTGCAATACATCTCCTGTACATCCCATCAAAATAGTGCTTGTACAAGTAAGGCTCATCCCAGAAGAATCTTCTTATGTCACGCATGAATTTCTTCCTGTCATACTTTGTTAGGTGCTTGGGCTCGTCAGCTGCAGCAAGATAATTGGCGATATCAGCATACCAAGGTCGAGCAGGAGTAGCTACAGCAGCTAGAAATTCCTCAAAATCAAAGTGATCCATAGGCAAAAATGGTCTGGCTGTCAACGGGTATCGACCGATACTAGGTGAGTATCGATCGACACCAAAACCTGCAGCTCATGAAAATTGCAAATTTTCGGCAGAAACTCTGTGAAACCTAGTCTCGATGAAGTAAATGTTCTCCTCAGGTAGGAAATCATCAATAGGCACGTCTTCATCGATCCTTATCCTCGAGAGGTGGTCTGCAACTCGTTCTCGACGCCCTTTTTGTCCTTGACTTCGATGTCAAAACCTTGGAGTAAAAGGACCCAACGACATAGGCGAGGCTTGAGATCCTTGTTCTGCAGCAAGTACTTGAGAGCTGCATGATCTGTGTGGACAATTACTTTATTCCCAATCAAATAAGATCGAAATTTCTCAAAAGAGAAGACAACGGCAAGTAACTCCTTCTCTGTGGTGCTGTAGTTCCTCTGAGCATCATCCAACGTCCTGCTGGCATAATAGATAACATGAAGTTTCTTGTCTTTCCTCTGACCCAGAACTGAACCAACTACAAAATCGTTCGCGTCGTACATAACCTCAAAAGGTAGATTCCAATCCGGAGGTTGGACAATAGGAGCACTCACCAAGGCTTTCTTAATCTGCTAAAAAGCTGCAAGGCAATCAGGGGTGAAATCAAATGTGACTTCTTTACATAACAGGGTGGTGAGTGGGCGGGCAAGCTTGGAGAAGTCCTTGATGAAACGTCGATAAAAACCAGCATGACCAAGGAAGCTTCGAATGTCTTTCACAGATTTCGGTGGTTGTAGGCTTGTCATGACTTGAATCTTAGCTTTGTCAACCTCGATCCCAGCCTTAGAAACCTTGTGCCCAAGAACGATGCCCTCATGAACCATAAAGTGACACTTTTCCCAATTAAGGACCAAGTGTTTCTCCTCGCATCTCTGTAGCACCTTGCACAAGTTATCCAGACAGTTCTTGAATAACGATCCATAAACTGAAAAATCATCCATGAACACCTCCATAAACTCCTCAATCATGTCTGTGGAGATAGACATCATACACCTCTGAAACGTTGCTGGAGCGTTACATAATCCAAATGGCATTCTGATGTAGGCGAATGTGCCATAAGGACATCTAAAGGTCGTCTTCCCCTGATCCTCTGGATGTATAGGAATCTGGAAAAAGCATGACTACCCATCGAGGAAATAGTAGTATGGGTGACTCGCTAACCTCTCCAGCATCTGGTCAATGAATGGCAATGAGAAGTGATCTTTCCTTGTGGCCGCATTCAACTTCCTGTAGTCAATACACATCCGATGACCAGTGATCGTCCTTGTAGGAATCAGCTCGTCCCTCTCGTTCTTCACCACAGTGATTCCTCCTTTCTTAGGCACAACGTAAACTGGGCTGACCCAAGAATTGTCTGAGATGGCATAGATGATCCCTGCTTCCAACAGCTTCATCACCTCCTTTCTGACCACTTCCTTCAGGTTCGGATTCAGCCTCCTCCGATGCTCGATCGAAGCCTTCGACTCGTCCTCAAGATGAATCTGATGCATGCACAGGTCTGGTGATATACCTGAAATATCATCAAGAGAATAGCCAAGAGCTTTGCGATACTTGCGCAGCTTGCTCAGCAGTAAGGTAATCTCTGCGTTGTTTAAGGAAGCATTAACAATCACAGGATATGTGGAATTGGGGCCAAGAAAAACGTACCTTAGGTTCGCTGGAAGTGGCTTAAGTTCGATCTTAGGAGCTTTCTCCTCACTCCAATCACCAAGCACATCAGCTTTCTTAGGAGTTTCGGTCAACTCCTCTATCGCGCACGCCTGGTATCGATCGATACCCTCAGTGGTGTCGGTCGATACTGCTCCAGTTGTGTCGAGCATCTTGGCACATCCAGCAGCAACTTCACTCAAGTACACCTCTGAATCAGCTGAACAGACCAACGCCCTCTCTAATGGGTCCTCAGGGTGCATTTCCAGAAAGTACTCTTCAGCTATGTCGCTGAAGGTATCGACAAAGAACGTCTGCCCATCGATGGTTGGTCTCTTCATCATCTTCTCCATGTTAAAAGTCATGACCAAATCACCGATGTTAAGAGCTATCTTCTCATTCCTGCAATCAATCAAAGCACCAGCTGTTGCTAGGAATGGCCTTCCCAGAATAAGAGGATCTCTGGGCTCTGCATCATACTCCAGGACAATGAAGTCAGTTGGGATCAAGCAATTCCCAATCTTAATCGGAACATCTTCGAGCAATCCTTCAGGAAGTCGAACTGAGCGATTAGCAAGTATCAGAGAAATCATGGTGGACGTGAAATCTGTCATTCCCATGCGCTTAGCAACTGAGTATGGCATAAAGTTCACACTTGAGCCAAGATCACATAGAGAGCGCTCAAATCTTTTGGTGAAGATCGTACAATCCAACACAAAACTCCCTGGATCTGATAGGTTCTCTGGAATCTTGTTAAGCAGGATCGCACTGCACTCATGAGTAATCATCATCACTCCGTCCTCAAGGTTCTCATTTCTCGATACCATCCGCTTGACATATCTCCTGAAGGCTGGTGAAGTCTTGATAGCATCGACAAAAGTAAGCTCAACGATCAACTTATCTAGCATCGCCTTGCATCTGGAGTCTTCCACTTCCTTCCTGATCTTCCTAGGAAGTCGAGGGAAAGGTAGCTTGGGTGTATAGACTCTTCATGTACTCAACTCGGGTTGTTTCTCGACTTCAGGGTCAGTGTCGATCGATACAGGGTTGGTATCGGTCGATGCTTGTTGTTTCGAAACGTCTTTGGACGGGTATCGACCGATGCTGGCTGGTGTCGGTCGAAACTGGGGCGATTTCGACCTTGCTCTCCTGAGTCCTGGGTAGTGGAGATTGATAGGACGAACTCCCATAGGCACGCGTGTAATCGCTGCTCTGCATTGGTTTCTGGGCAAAGGTATTTGCTCCAAAACCTGAGGGCTTGAAATCAGACTTGAATCCCCCTCGCTGAGCATTGTTGGTGAAGCCTCGGTTGTTGTTGTACTGATATCGCTGATTTTGAAAACCAGCACCTCCAATGTAATTAACATCCTCTGCTTCCTCCTCATCAACATTCTCGACATCATCAGCAAAGTGAACAGCTTTCTACTGCTTGCCCATCAACAAATTATGCACCGAATCCAGCTTCGCATGCACCTCAGCAATCTGCGACCCATCAATGCTCCCGTTCAGCCTCTTCCGCTCAAAATTGGCATTCTTGGTGCTATTGCTAGACGCCAAGTTCTTAATCAGCACATAAGCATCTTCGGGATATCTCGTGTTGAAATTCCCATTGCTCGCAGCATCCAGAGCCATTTGATACCTCCAATCGATTCCTCTGAAGAAAATACCCAGCAACTGAACCTGAGTAAACCCGTGATGCGGGCAATCTCTCTGATATGATCTGAATCTCGCCCAAGCGGCTTTAAAAGCCTCTGTCGCTCCCTGAGAAAATTGAGAGATCTTGTTCCTCCGCTCCTCGGATCTCGCATCATCATAGAAGTTGTTCAGAAACGCGTTCTTCGTCTCTACCCAAGTAGTTAGCGATCATGGAGGCAACTGCTTCAGCCAGTAAGCTGCATCCTGATATTCTCATATATTGCATGTTTTAGCATACATTTCACTTAGAGTTTTGGGTCATTTACATGCATAATCATGGTTTCGTCTAGCATTTTGGTCTTTATTAGAGTTTAGGATGTTTCATTAGGTCCTAGAGAGTTTTTGCATGCATTTGGAGTGTTTGTAGGTGTTTTGGAGGCATTTGGAGATATTTGGAGTCATGGAGCAAAGTAGGATGTAAAGTTCATCCGACACGCCGGAAAGATGCAGCTGGACGACGATCTTCCATTCAGATTCAGCCTCAATGGTCTTCATGAAAGTCCTAGAGAAGTGAGTAATCTGTCCATTGGAGTTTAAATCAGGTCATTCGGACGTGCGGTTTGGGAGATATGCCCTTCTTACTGAAGCCATGTCCGACTAGCCGCGAAGCTGTCAACCAATACCGACCAGCATTGGATCGGTCCATTGGATCGGTATTGCAACAGGGACTTGTACCGACCAGAAGCTCTTCTCAATACCGCTCCAGATCAGCTCGGCATGAATGCTCAAGAATATTAGTACCGACCTGTTCTGGAGCGGTACTATTTGGTCGGTACAAACACGGCAGTGCAGGTCAGTCCACTTGTACCGGATGAACGAAGGGGTTCCGGTCGGATTCAGCCTCGATGAGCTTCATAAAAGTTGTAGCTAGATGAGTTATATGTCCACAGGAGGTCGTTTGAGGTCATTCGGATGCGTATTCCAGGAGATATGGCGATTTTACTAAGGGCATGTCTTACAGGCCGCGAGACAATGCCGACCAGCATTGGATCGACACAAGAAAGATTAGTACCGACCTGTTCTGGACCGGTACTAACTGGTCGGTACAAAGGCAAAGATTAGTACCGACCTGTCCTAGCTCGGTACACTTGGTCGGTACTAATCCACTCCCAAGTCCATCCCGATGAAGCCATTCAAAGTGTCTTAAAGATCCAGCAGAACGAAGAGGTTACGGTCAGATTCAGCGTCAATGATATTCATGAAAGATGTAGCCAGATGAGTTATCTATCTACTGAAGGTGGTTTGAGATCATTCGGACATGTATTCCAGGAGATATCGCGAGTTTACCGAAGGTGTATCCGTCTGGCCGCGAGACCAACACCGACCAGCATTGGATCGACACAAGAAAGATTAGTACCGACCTGTTCTGGACCGGTACTAACTGGTCGGTACAAAGGCAAAGATAAGTAACGACCTGTCCTAGCTCGGTACACTAGGTCGGTACAAAGCCACTTCCTAATTAGTCCTCGTGAAGCCAGCCGAAGTGACTCAAAGATCAGGCCGAATGAAGCACTTACACTCGGATTTAGCTTCGGAAGTCTTCATAGAAGTTGTAGATGATTACGTTAGCTACCTTCTGGAAGTTGTTGCATGTCATTCTGATCCGTGGTTAGAAAGATACATCAGATTTATCAGAGACGTGTCTGTCTGGCATCCCAATACGACTCCTGAAAGATCAACCCATACGAAGGGTTTCCAATCCGATTCAGCTTCTACGTTCTTCATTAAAGTCGTAGATATATGAGTTAGCTGTCGCCTGGAGGTGGTTTCAGGTCATTTGGATAAGCGGTTCAAGAGATATGGCGATTTTACCAAGTGTATGTAGACCAGTACCGACCGACTCCCGTGCGGCACACTCCGACCGGTATGACACCAGGGACTTGTGCCGATCCACTGTACCGACCCAGGACTGGTCGGTACAGACCACCAGAACCAGCAAAAACCCAGATTTGACCGGGTCAATACCCGGTTTGTTCCGGGTTGACCCGGTTCACCCCTTTTTCTATAAATACTCTTGAAACCTATTTTTCATGCTAAGCTTTCTTCTTTCTAGAGTTGGGTTTTATCCCAAACTCTTCTTATGATTTTGGAGGGATTTTGATTGTTCTTCATACAAATGCCACTCTAGAGAAGATTTCTTCAACTCTATCTTTTATTTATGCAATTTATTTATCTTTATTTCTTTTTCTCTTTTGTTCTTCATGTTTAGACTTTAGGGTTTTTTGTTGGATTATGGATGGCTTGATTTTGATGATTTGATGATTGATTTGTGTTGCTTATGTTCTTAATCATTGCTTTCCTTTCTTTCTAAGTGATCTTAATGCTAGATTGGGCTTGAGAGAGTCAATCTAGATCTTTGGGAATTTCACACCCACAAGGTGTTTGATGAAATTCCCCAAAGAACTTAGAAAGAGATAAACATTCTTAACCTATGAGAGTAGTTGCTTAAGGTGTTTATTGGTTGATTTGAATATTGATCTTAATGCTTGCTAATCATTTCATCACAAATGAGAGTTTGATCTTGATTTAGTGATTAGCAAAGTGATTAGTGCCTTGAGAGAGGATTAGTCATAATTAGTGATCTTAACCTAAGGAATAGCATTGATTGTGTGTATTAGCATCGTTAGTCAATTGTCTTGATGATTAGATGATGACGATTTAGGTTACATCTTGTTAGATCCTTCACTTAGGTTGATCTTAAAGCTAGTTTTGGATTGAGAGATCAAAACTAGAGCTTAGGCGTTTCACGCCCGAGAGGTGTTCGATGAAATGCTTGAACCAAACCTTTTGTGAGCCTTTCATGCCTAGCCAATGAGAGTTGATGTCTAGGGTGATTAGTGAACTAAGTGGAATTGGAGATTAAAGCTTGTTAATCATCTTATCACAAACGAGAGTTTGTTCTTGATTTGGTGATTAACAAAGTGATTAGTGCCACGAGAGTGGATTAGTCATAATTGTGAATTCCATGTTCTAGGATAGTGTTTAATTCAATCTAAATCATCATTGTTTGTTCATTAATCATCTTCTTGATAGTTAATTCATTTTCCAACACTTCTAGCCTTTGTTTTCTTTCTTGCATTTTACTTTCTTAATCTAAAAACATAAAAACCCAAAAACATTTGCTCTAGCTTAGGAAGGTTCATGTATTCTTAGTGCATTGATCTTAACCCCTATGGATTGACACCTCTTATGCTACAATGACAAGCATAGAGGAATTGATATGAACATATAACAAAAAAATCCTTTATCACATCCCCACCAAGAGAGTATGGGAAAAGCTTACAGAAAAGGAACTCATTGGGCACTCCATTGTACTTGATGCTAGTGACCAAATCCTCGAACCTCTCGATGTGATCCATAGGATGCTCATGAGAAAGACCATAAAAAGGGTGCTGACCCACAAGTGTGTAGTATGCAGGCTTCAGCTCAAAGTCATTCCTCTGAAAAGTGGGAATACGAATTGCAGACCGATTGGCATAGAACTGATCGGGTATGTTGTACTCTCCAAGCGTCCTAGCACGATTAACCCCAGCATTCCCATGATTCACCTCGTTGTTGCGCGCAGCCTGCGCAGCATTCTCATCGACAGCTATTAGAGGGATTATGATGTTTCCCTCTCCATCAAGTCGTTGTCCAGCCTCATTGCGCAAATTACCGTCCTGGTCCCTCAAGGCTCCAGCCTCGTCACGATTCAGCACAACTTGATTGTTCATCTCTGCTTGTTTCTTCTGCTTCCTGATCGTGCGCTCTAAGTCAGCTAGCTTCTTGTTGGACAGATTAGTCAACTGTGTGCTCTTTTTTCTCCTGGTTTCGCGATTAGGCATACACCTGAAACACAAAAGTCAAGAGACGTAAGTAACAAAAATCGAAAAAGGTAAACTAAAACGGCGAGTATCGACCGATACTAGGCGAGTATCGATCGATACCGTCGGACTTAGTCAAAATTCTCGGCTAAAATCTAATGGTGAAATTAGAGTCCCCGGCAACAGCGCCAAAATTTGAATATGCTCAAATATAATACCCTAAAGTACTAAAGCAGTAGTTGTAGTAAGTTAGGGGTCGAACCACAAAGACTCAAGATATCACTCAATAGATTGCAAGATTTGAATTAAGCTAAGTCAATAGATTAAACAGAAAACAACTAAGATTATCAAGTGAGTTGTAAATTCAATGGGAAAAACTAGGTTCAGGGTATCTCTCGGGAAATCTGAGAATGCAGACAAAACAATCTATCAGGATTCAGATTAAGCACGGTTTTTGAACTCAAATCACTAAGTTATAATTAACCAACTTTTGTTGCGAGAATTATCTAAGTCCAAATCCTAGAATTCCAAATTTCTTTGCTAATCCTAAAGATCTAAACGAGCTTTAGAGTTCAGGTTTGATATGTTCACAAAACAACTAAACCAAATTTCTTTGCAGATAGTTATTTTGCTCACCCTAGGTTCTGTCAGGTTTCCAATCACACTTTCGTGTCTAATTGATTAACCTAAGATCTAAGTTCTAGGTGATCAAGCTAGAATTAGCACTAAGAACAACCTATGTTGAAGAACTTAATTGATTATGAATCCTAATAAATCGATCTATCTAACATACAGAGAAGTCCTTTTATGAGAACCCTAAACCTAAAAGAGAACTACTCAGACATGGAGATTAAAGAAAGCAGCATGACTGAATAATACTTCAATAGATAAAATAATAATAAAGTAAAACAAAGGTTCGAAATCTTCTCTCTGACGAACAAAGTTCAGACTTGTCTCCTTCAATTGCTCTCAACAAAAACTAGAATAGAATAAAGCGTAGCCAACAAAAGTGGCTGAAAATCCTAATTAATAACCCAAAACACGTTTTGGGGCTTATTGTAATTATTAAAGTCTTCTGGACCAAAATGTAGTTTCTTCAAACTTCAGAAAAGTCGCGACTTGTGTTTCTCTGCAGTCGGTATCGACCGATACCATAAGTGGTATCGGTCGATACTCAGGGTTCAAATCGACTTCTCAGCTACATGATCTCTGCTTTGCTCCAAAAAGCTCCAGAATACTTCAATATCTCCAATTATGCTCCAAACGTACCTAAAACCTGAAGAGACTCTAAAAGACTCCAAAAACACTAGAAAGACTCTAAAAACAAGACCTATATCATGGTCAAAAAGGGGTAAAAACCATGATATATCATTTGTCCAAAGCGACATTTTTCTTCACCCGAGGCCAAAACCGTCTTTTCTCACCCAACCCTAAACGCCCTAAGCAAGAGTTGAAGACCTATAAATACTAGTTTACATACTCATTTTCGAGAGAGAGAGAGTTTAGAAATCATTTTTGTGACTCATTAGGTTTTGCAAGTCTTTCGTTTTTACTTTTGGGATTGGTGGAGAAGTTCTCTCCGGACATCGTTCTTAAATTCGAGAGGCTCCTTCACCAATCTCATGCACTTTAATTCAGTTTACTTTATGCTTTACTTTCTGTTATAGTTGTAGTTTAATTTTCGTTCTTACTTTTGCACTTTAAACTTTGTTCGATAACTTTTAGAGATTAGTGAAGTGATTCTCACCGGACTTAGTTCTTAAAATCGTGAGGTTTCTTCACCAATCTCCAGCAATTTATTTAATCATGATTTTCATCTCATCTATGTGTGAGTAGTTTTATTGTTGGGTTTAAAGGGATTATCAAAGGGGAATTCTATGTTCGATAAGGATTTCACTTGGTAAAACCCTAGCCGATTTCTAGAGCTCTTTCTTATGGATTGTTGTTAATGCATGAATCTAGCGCCATGAACTAGAGGCTGATTCTAGGTGTTTAGAACTATGAAAGTGCTGAATCTAAACATCTGAAAAGTTCATCCATAAGAGCGTGCGCGTCGTAAGATTTCGAAAGTATACTTACGGAGTGCCATGAATATATGAACCAGTAGGCTCATCACGATCTTCCGCGCGGCCATAGACGAAAGCTACTGGTCGAGTGTATAGATCGTTGGTGCGTAGGTTATACGAAAGTAGACTACGCCATTATTTATGTTCAGTTCGTGGAGTTGAAATCTAGAAACACCGGTTACTAAAAGAGCTAGGGACCGTGTGATTGAATCGAGCATACCCCGGGATATCCCTCTCGACCCAGCAACGTTTTAGCATAGTTACAAACCGTTTTCTTAGTGTTAGTTTAGCAATTAGACTCTCTTAGTTTAGGATAGGCATCGATTTTCTTAATTTAGAATTAGTATAAATTTTCCGTTTTTCGTTGTTTACAATTCTTGTGACAAAAACCCCTATAATAACTTATATTCGTTCTAGGTTTATTTATTACACTTTGTCTAAGTTCTCATAGAACAGCTTCTCTCCTTGTGGATCGATACATGAAGTACTACAATCGCACATGTACCCTTGCAGAACTTATGAGGTTTATAAATTTAAAACCTTAGATTCTTGGAGAACAATCCGAACGCATCAGTCAACATAAACACTAAAATGCAAGAATGTTAAGAAAATTAAAACGTGTTGATACACTGTAACGAATAACTATTTTAAAATGATGACAATGTGCATTGCTCTACACACATGAGCGAGTAACAGTTAAGTTGGAAATAAATACTTTATTTCTATTTGATTTCCAAATAAATCATCAACTCATGTTCGTAGTTATGAATCTAAATGGATAATTTAGAAAGTCAGTGTTGATTATTAGGTCTAATGTTCATTTTTATATAAATAATACATATTTTAGTGTTCACAGATTTTTCAGTACATGGGCTGGTTCTTTTGGCAAGAACAAGAATATTTTAGCAATGGTGAGAGTTTCAAGCTTGTTGACCTCGGACGCATTGACGCTAACGTTGCTTGCATTTTCATCAAGCCTGAAATTATTTTCCAGGTATAAATAATATGTAGATATGACCATCTCTATGAAACTGATATGGCGATTTTTTGAAAGACCAAGTTCATTATGGGTTTTTTGGACTCTGCACTACCTACTCCGTTATTCTTTCTTTTGGGACATCCATGTTTCTAATCGAGGCTCTTGGATATGGAAAAAGCTCCTCAAACTCCGTCCATTAGCAAAAGAATTTATGAGATACGAAATCCGGGATGGTGAGGATACATTTTTCTGGTTTGACAATTGGATCAAGATGGGGCAGCCTTATCGATATTCCAGGTGAGGCGGGCACCATAAATTTAGGTATACATCGACTAGCAAAAGTCTCGGAAGCTCCTCGTGACCAACAATGGCCCATTCGTCGATGTTGAAGTTTGAGTCTTCAAGATATGCTGAGTAGTATTCGAGCTTCTCCAAATCCGGGTAACTCTGCCGGGAATGACGTTGTCCTTTGGCGACATATTCAAGATGACTACAAAGACTACTTCAGTAGTAAGTCTACAAGGTAGCAAATAAGAAGAAGGAGCCCGTCAACTTGGTGGAGTACAGCTGTGTGGTTCCCTCTAGCCACTTCTCGACACAGTTTTATTAGTTGGTTAGCTATCCAAGATAAGCTATCTACGGGAGAAAGAATGAAACGTTGGGGACAGGTGCAGTCTTGCTTACTATGTGGGGAACTAAATGAGTCGAGAGACCATTTATTTTTTGCTTGTATGTATTCCTTTACAATCTGGAATTGGCTCTGTTCGAAGCTCTTTCACGGAAGAACAAACCCAGATTGGACAATCACAATGTGTAAGATGTTGAGGTTGCAAAGCAACAAAAAAGACTTCAATTTGGCTCGGCTAGCTCTTCTAACAACAATTTACACCATCTGGCGAGAAAGAAATGGCCGGCGACACACACAAACGTCACGCTCTGCAATCATTCTAATGAACGTTATTGATAAACACATATGCCTCAGATTGTCAGCGTTGCAAATCAAGGATGGAGAAGAAAATCATCAACTCATCTGTTGGAAAGATCTCCGATCTATTCCGCATAGCTAGTGTGAGGGAAACCTGATTCCCTATTTTTGTATTATTTATGCTCTATTTTGATGTATGCAGTCGTTCTTCCACTACAAGAGAACAGCCGATTCCCGACGGCCATATCGGTCAGGAAACCGTCGGAAAACGGCTTTCGTCGGAACCGTCGGAACTAGAGCGCCGGGAAGCAAAATTCGTCGGAAATTGGTCGGGAGTTTCCGACCAATTCCGACCACCATATTTCCCGACAGATTTCCGACCACCATATTTCCCGACCGATTTCCGACCACCATATTTCTAGTCGGGGAATTCCCGACGATTTCCCGACGGGACAAATTCCCGACTAATTCTCGATGGTAGTACGCGTCGGAAATTACCGATGATATTCCGACCAATTCCGGACCGTGTAATTTCCGACCAAATCCGGACCGGATATTCCCGACCAATTTCCGACGGGTAATTAAAAAACAGTATTTTTAAAATTCTTTAAATTAATGATTTTGTTTTAAATTAAATTAAATTAATAATTCGAAAATGAAAATGAAAATGAAAATTAAAATTAAAATATAATAATTGTTTTGAAATAAAATAAAATTGTTTTGAAATTACAAAAACATTAAAATTAAATTCCCGATCCTGTTCCCGTTTCCCTTCTTCCCCTTCCCGTGCCCGGGAAATCCGAGAACTTCGCTTTCATCCATTATGACAGGCTAGCGATTTCCGACCTTGCCTCGGTAAGCTGGGTTTCGGTGTCCACCTTCGCCACCTCCAAAGCTGCTACTTTTGACTTCAGCTATTCATTCTGGTGGACGAGATCTTCAGAGAAATAAGGAAAAACCCGAAGCCCAGGCTTCGATAACCGGGACCTTACCCAAACCCCCGCGACGCCGCCCTTTTTTATCAAGGGAAATTCCTATAGAAATTAAAAATAAATTAGAACATTATAATTTTATAATGTAAAACTACATTAAAACAAAAAAAAAAAACTTACGTTGATAACGAGATGGTTGACCTCTTCCCGCGACATCTCAAAGGAAGAGGAGGAGTCGGCTTGTGACTGCTGGGTCAGCTCATCCTTCTTCTTTGTCACGTTCTCGTAGATCTCCCTCATGAGGGGATCCTGAATAACCCCGGTTGTCTTGTTCGTGTGGCACGTCTTCATCAATTCCAAGTGATTCGGACGCACACCTCTGGCCTCATTTGTCTAAAAAAACGAATAAATTTAAATATTAATAAATAATTTAACAATTAAATATAGAAAACAATGTAAACAATAAAAGATTACCATTTGTATTTCTCGAGTCCGGAAGCTGGTCGAACCGGAGTTGTGGACGTACTGTCCCTTACCGGAGCGATCACTCTTTCGGTTTCCCGAATTAGTCTTCAAGGTTTTCTCTGTCGCGTGGTTTTGCCAATATGGTTTGTAGTCTTCCCAAACCGAAGGGTTCAAGCCTTTCGGTTTGTCTTGGCCCTTCCTCCGCTTTTGCTTCCACTCGTTCATGTTTCTCTTGAACTGCGTACGCGCCTCCTTCATATACTCCGTTTCAACTGTGGTCATGTCGGAGTGATGCCATGTAAACTCTTGCTAAGAAAATAGAAATAAAAACTTATCAAAATATTTAAAAAACATATAAATATATTAAAAAAAATTAGTAATTTACAATTTACCGCAAATTGTCTAAACCAAATTTGTTTCTCCTCATACGGGATATCTGAAAACTTCTTGTACGGTTTCTCGAGCATCGAATGCAACATCCTCAAAACGGATTTACTAATCCCGTTGTTCGATATACCAAACCTACAAAAAACAAAACTTATAAACAATTTGACATTAAAAAAATATATATATTAATTTTACCATGTCGATCTTCCAATTAGACGTGGATCGAGCCGTATGTGCAAGTCCCGCCCCGGTTGTTGGACTAACTCCTCGATGGACATGATTGGAGGAGCTTGACTGTGCTACTCCGGGACATTCGGACTTTGTCTTGGACAGGTCTCCGATGGCGAACCGCTATGTTGATGTGGTTGCATGTCTTGAGACGAATCACCGCGGCGAATGTTATCGAAACCCTCGTACGACCTAGAAAAAAAAACGAAAATATTGGTAGTTGTTAGAATTATTAAAAATGTAGAAAATACAAAAAATATTTCCAAATAACGGAAAAAAAATTATGGAAATTCTGAATTTGTTTATTTTTCCAAAAACGTTTTATATAACATTAAAAAATTTCAAAATATTCAAAAATTTTTATATAACATACAAAATTTTCAAATACTTATAAAATGCAAAAAAATTACTAATATTCTTTAAAAAAATTAAAAACACTTATAACATTTAAAATCACATGTAAAATTAAAAAATCATTTAAAATCACTTGTAAAATGCAAAAAATGTTCTAATATTCTAAAAAAAAAAAAAATCACTTGTGAAAGACTTAAAACTATTTTCGAATTAACACAAAAATATTTTCCTAATTTTTTCAAGACATTTGTTCTAAAATATTCAAACATTAGTTAATTAACTTTGTTAGATTTGTTAGGTTTGTTAGATTTTAGGTTAGATTGTTGGTTAAATATGAAAGTTTAGAATATAGGTTAGATTGTTGTTATATGGAATTTAGTTAAATTAAAATTTGATGGAATTAGTTGGAATTCATATTGTAGATATGTTGGAATTAGGGAAAAAAAATTAGTTGGAATTAGGGAAAAAAAATTCTTACATTACTACTGGTGGGCGGCGGCGTGGAGGAATTCCGGCGATAAGCCTTCAACGGCGGCGGCGGCGACCTAAAGAAGAAGAGAGAGGAGTTAGCAAGGAGAAGAGAAGAGAAGAGGAAGAGAAGAGGAAGAACAAAAGAGAGAAGAAAAGATACCTACTTCTTTGGACGGCGGCGGCGAGGGGAAGGCGGCGATAGACGGCGGCGGCGACAAGTTAGGAGAGAAGAGATCTAAAGAAGAAGAGAAGATGAAAGGAAAGGAAATGAGGAAGAAGAAGAACAGTTTTTGATTTAATGAAATCGATTCCCGACCGACCCAAACGGTCGGGATCTGGTCGGAAATTTTTAATAAACCGCTAAATGAATTCCATCGAATTTTTGTTTGGCGCGGCATATTTCCCGGTTTTTTTTTAGTATGGTCGGAAATTTCCGACCAATTTTCGACCAGTATACAAATTGCATGTCGTTTGATTGGGCAATAAACATGTGTTACTGTCGTAAAATTTAATGATCGTCGGAAATTTGTCGGAAATTCCGACCAATTTCCGACCATTTAGGGTTTAGGGTATGAAATTCTAAATTTTAATACCGTATAGGCTTTAAAAATGTCTAAACATCTTATGTCTTAAAACTATCTGGCAAAGTAAACATAAAATAAAGTATATGATGATTTTTATGAATCGATAGGAGAACGGGTTTAACCTCTCTTAACGAAACATAGAACTTATACTTACACTTTTCATTTTCTTGTAAGGTTTAGATTAAATGCTCAAAAATATTGATAGTTGGACATTGAATTATTTCAAATTATAATATCTAACCCTAGCAAACATACAAGTAATGAAATTTTTGCGGTTTGAGGTTTCGAAACCCCAAATGGTCGGAAATTGGTTGGAAATTTCCGACCAGCATTTAAAATTATTCCACAACACGTTTATTGTTTGTACGATGAAACATTTTACAAACGGTCGGAAATTGGTCTGGAATTTCCGATCAATTTCCGACCACGCGTAGTATATCTAGTCGGAAAACGGTCGGAAAAACGGAATTAAAAGAAATTATTTTGATTAATTAATATATGCGTGGAAAATTAATTCTGATTCTAAAAAAAAATTATTCTGATTCTGAATAATTATTACAATTAATTAATGCATATGGAAAAGTTTATAAAATGTTTTACTTAAAAATAAATGCATATAAAAAATTTGTTACAAAATTATTCTGAGTCCGATGAATAATTTGAAGTAGCCGAATCGGAATCATCATCAAATTCTCCTCTCTTTTCTTCAGAATCCTCAAATACTTCGTAATCCCCACCCAAACCGGTGAAGTCAACCACAAGGTCAACCTCAAAAGAATGCTCGATTTCACTTAAGTTACCAATTGGAGTTTCCTGTAAAGGGTCATGCTCAGAAACACCAGATATCATTCCTCTTGGTTGTATCGACGTTACTGCAATCCACGGGTCTTGCTTGTTCCTAACCCGGGGGTATCGAATGTAGGAAACCTGGTCCGCTTGTGAAGCAAGAATAAATGGATCGTATTTCCGATGTCGCTTTCCAGAGTGAACAGATGTAACACCGAATTCGTCCTGACGTAGACCTTCCACTGGATCATACCAATCGCAATAGAACACAATGCACCTCAAACCAACCATTCCTGGATATTTGACTTCTAATATTTTGCGGAGTACACCGTAGTAGACAAATTCTCCGGATGTAGACGATATACCGTAATTGCATGTTGTCCTTGAGCTCCCTTCACGATAAGCCTTAAAAGCATACCCTTGAGTGCAATACATCGGATAAACACTTGGAATAAAAGTAGGGCCACACACCATCTCAACTAACCACGTGGGAAATTCTACCCCGGTAGTAGTCATCTGATCAACATGTACAAAGTGTGGACAATCGTAAACAATATGTGCTAATGTAAGCATGTGAAATTTAGTTAAATTGAGGGAAATCGAGCACTTACGTAATATTGCAACCAACTCGAGAGTTCATTCTGTTTACGGATCGCAAGCTCATCCTCTGTGCAATTTGGAAACCAATTACGAATTTGGTCTATGTATATCCTGTGAATAAAACAAATACATTATGCAAAAATACTATCAAGGATTTTTGATAATTACTAAACATCAAAATCAGGTACGTACCTCTCATATTCCAAAACGTCGTCGCAGTTTGTCAGAATATATGTATGCAAATGTCTTTGTTCCTCCTCTGTTAGTCACCAAGGCCTCCCTTTTCCACTAAGCCTTCCAATTTGTGCAAATAGATTTGGGACATATACCAGATACGACGGTTTTTCTCCTCCATCATCATGCCGTGCAGGTCGTCTACTTTTAGTCTTCACCGAAGATGGAAAGTAGTAGCTCGCAAAGTTGGATGCTTCTTCATTAATGCTCTGTGCAACAATAGAACACTCGACTCTTGCAAGATTTTTCACCTTCTTCTTTAGGTGGAACATATACCGCTCAAAAGGATACATCCATCGATATTGAACTGGCCCACCAAGTGTTGCTTCCCTAGAGAGATGAATAGGAAGATGTTCCATTACATCAAAAAATGTTGGTGGAAATATTTTCTCGAGGTTGCATAGGAGAACCGGTATCTTCTCCTCCAGGTTTCGAATACCGTATGTTGTAAGTGATCTAGTACATAGATCCCGGAAGAAAGCACCGATCCCTGCATAAATGATAAAAAAAATTTTAGCAAAATTTAGATTATATATATATATATATCGAACTATATATAATTTTGTAAATGTACCTGCAATAGCTCCATGGACGTTTCTAGGAAGAAGACCGGTAAAGGCAAATGGAAGGAGGCGTTGCATGACAACGTGACAATCATGACTCTTCATCCCTGAAAACTTCCCTTCTCCAATACTAACGCAATTACGAAGGTTAGATGCGTATCCGTCTGGGAATTGAACACTATGCGTAATCCAGTCGAAGAACTCGTCCTTTGAAGGCTCATCCAAACGGAAAGCGGGGGGCAGTGATTTTCCGTTCGCCATTACATGGAGGTCCTTCCGCGAACAAATATCTGGCAAGTCCAATATGGCCTTCAAATTATCTTTCGTCTTCTCTTGCACATTTAGAATAGTATTCATGATGTTGTCAAAAAAGTTTTTTTCAATGTGCATGACATCTAGATTATGGCGCAGCAGATGGTTCTTCCAATATGGCAAATCCCAAAAAATACTCCTCTTGTTCCAGTTGTGGTACACGCCACAACCGTCTACGGGAAAATGACCATTACCACCACATAAAACCGTCTTCTCAGCACCAAAATCTCTCAACTGAGTGATGATGTTATTCCCATCCCGCTCAGGAGGTGGACCATCAAATACTTTTTATCCTTTTTAAACAATGTCGTGCTCCGACGATATGGATGATCATGCGGTAGAAATCGTCGATGACAGTCGAACCAAGAAGTCTTCGACCGTGCTTTAACTAGAACGCACCAGTGTTATCTTGACAATAAGGGCATGCCAACCTTCCATGAGTCGACCATCCAGATAGCATACCATATGCTAGAAAATTACTTATGGTCCACATAAGTACCGCACGCATCGTGAAATTCTGTTGGAGAGAAACATCGAACGCTTGAACACCATCTTTCCATAACATTTTCAACTCATAAATTAATAGCTGCAAGAAAATATCAAGGGATCTCTTAGGATGCTCCGGTCCGGGGACGAGAATCGTGAGGAACAAAAAATCTCGTTTCATGCACAAACTAGACGGCAAATTGTAAGGTGTGACGATTACTGGCCACAATGAATATTTCCTCCCATGTTTCCCAAAAGGGTTGAATCCATATGTTGATAACCCGAGGTATACGTTCCTTGGCTCATACGCAAAACTAGGATAGACCTCTTGAAAATGTTTCCACGCTTCTGCATCTGAGGGATGAGCAATCTCACCATCTGATTTATCTTCTGCATGCCATCTCATAGGTCATGCCGTGCGCTCGGATTGATATAACATCTTCAACCTCTCTGTTACCGGCAAATACCACATCCGTTTATGTGGAACTGGTACTCTGCCACCCGTTTCCTGATACCGAGGTTTATGACAAAAATGACACCTGAGACGGTTTTCGTCCTTTCTCCATTAAATCATACAATTGTCGATGCACACATCTATCATCTGATACGGCAATCTGATATGCTCAAATTAGTACCCTAAAAGTACTAAAGCAGTTGTCGTAGTATAGTTAGGGGTCGAACACAAGAACTCCAGAATTCACACAATAGATTGTATAGTTTCGAATTAAGCTAAACCAGAAAGATGTAATTAAAAGCAAGTACGTAAATTAAATGAGTTGTGAATCAATAGGAAAGAAGATAGGCTCAGGGTATTTCTCAGGAATTCAATGAATGTAGATAAACTAACTAACAGGATTCAGATTTAGCGCGATTCTTGAACTCAAATCACTAAAGTATAGCTAACCAACTCTCGTTGCGAAAACTATCTAAGTCTAAATCATAGAATTCCAAATCTCTTTGCGAATCCTAAAGTCTAAACCAGCTTTTATTCCAAGTTCGATTTGTTCACAAAACAACTAAACCAAATCTCTTTGCGAATAGTTATTTTGCTCACCTAAGTTCTATCAGGTAATTAATCGCACTCTCGTGCCTAACCAATTATCCTAAGATCTAAGTTCTAGATTCGTCAACCTAGAATTAGCTATGGGAACAATCTATGGTGAAGAACTAATTCAGATGGTGAATCATAATTATTCAATTAACCTAACATTCAGAGAAAACCCTTATGAGAACCCTGAACCTAACAAGAGAACTACTCAGACATGTTAATTGAAACAATAAACATGGCTGAATAGAATTGCATAAAAGAAATCAATTAGAAACCAAAGGGGTTCAGAGTTGTCTCCCAAAAAATCTCTAAAACAATCTCTCTCAATCAGAACAAAAGTAAAATCAAGCTTAATCAGAACGTAATCAAGCGTCGCCAACAAAAGTGGCTCAAAAACCTAATTATAGTGCTAAAACACGTTTTGGGTTAAATTGTAAATAATAAAGTCTTCTGGGCAATTTTGCAATTCTTCAAATCTTCATAAAAGTTGCGTTTCCTTCCCCATGGACGACGGTATCGACCGATACTTGCGTGGTATCGATCGATACTCGGGCAGTGACGTGCTTCCTTCCTTCATGGTGTCAGTATCGATCGACACCAGGTGGTGTCGGTCGATACAAGGGCTTCAAATCGGGTACTCAGCTACACGAACTTCTGTTTTGCTCCAAAATGCTCCAAAAAGCTCCAATATCTCCAATTATGCTCCAAACGTGCTAAAACCTGTAAAAAACTCTAAAACACTACAAAATAGTAGAGAGAGTCTATAAAACGGACCTATATCATGGCTGCATCTAACATATCAATAAACTTCTGAGCTTCCAAATTAGGTTCCTCTATTCCAATACCATCCTTAACATACGATGGTACGTTTTCACGAAACGCATTATTCACCATCTGAACGTTTGCATCTACTTCCGGTGTTGGTTCCTCTATCCTACCCGAATAATAAAAACTACTACAATAATTTTGCACCATTGAATCAGTTTCTTCGTGCGTATACCAAACCTTGTAACCCGGCATAAACCCATTCCTATAAAGGTGATTCCATACTTCCTTAATAGAGACTAATCTATGATTCCGACATTTAGTACATGGACAATACAATTTACCGTATTCCGACGTCATGCTATTGTTTGTCGCCAATGTCATGAATTCCTTAACACCTTGTGCATACTCATCCGTCAGTTGATTCGTCGCTAGATCTTGCCATGGTTTATCCATCCACGATCGAAAATAATCATAAGGGTTTGGATTTGAAGAAGACATTTTCTTAGTTTTTATTTTGTGTAAGTTGTGAATGAGGGTGGAGAGATATTTATAATGGATTTTCCGCGTATTTCCGACTAAAGGCAACGGGCAGATTAACGGATCTATTTCGTCAGAAATTGGTCTGGAATTCCGACCAATTTCCGACGATTATACATCGGTCTCTAACTCGTCGGAAATTGGTTGGGATTCCATACCAATTTCTGACCAAAAACATTTTGTCGGGAAATTCCCAACTAATTTCCGACGGATCGTTTTTCCTCGGTATTTGGTCGGAAATTGGTCGGGAAATTCCGATGAAATATTTTTGGTCGGAATTCCCGTAGGGAATCGGGCTGTTTTCTTGTAGTATTCTGTTCTGAGAAGACGAAGATTTTATCTTTCGATCTTTGTATTTTTTCTTTTTGTTGTTTAATAAATATCACATTTCAACAAAAAAAAAATTGAACATACGTACCAAGTTAGGTATTAACTGATCGGAGCAACCTCACCATCCAAAAAACTTTCGAGGAGGACATAATGCTGAGAGACATTCTTCCTGCAGGGTGTTTAATTTCCCATTTGAGATAGACATAAATAAAATTCTTTTGTTGTGAGATATAAAAAGGTCATAATGTTTTAAATTATGAGAGAAACATGCATATAAAGAAAGGAATCCTTCTATTCTCGTGAAACAAAAGTAATGATCATTTAATTAATTTTTGTTTGGTTCACCTAACCTAAGAGCATCTTTAATCAATTTTACGTTTAAACTAAGGTTCTGTTGAGAATTTCATGTTTTATATATTTATTTAACACATAGACGGGCCATGAAGACATATTTATATGAACATGACTTTGTCGATATATTAATTCACACATATGGTAGACGGGCCAAACCATATTAATTTTGTATAAAACATGTCGTTCTAACCTCCATGTCTCTTAGGGTTGACTGTGGCAACCAAAAGCACTACATGGGTGGTCTCACTTGCTAGAAATTTCGTGCGGAAATCCGCGGCGGCGTTGTCCCAAAGGTAGATGTTCACAATTGGCCCTCTGCGTGAAAGTATTTTGCACTATGTTAATGATGTTAATGTTTGATATAGGAATTTGCTCACTCTCTAGGTTGAAGGTGGACTGATACTCGCCCTTTTTGTTGCCCGTCACCATCCAATACAGGGCGTTGCTGCAGATCTGCCCGTCGATGAGCTTTATGTGGCCAATGATATCTGCAATTTTACAAATTTTGATTATAGTGTTGTAGGAAATTTTTGTAGACAGTATGTTAGAGAGGTAGTGTTTATTGGATATATTACCGTATAGATAGCCTTTCTTGTCTAAGTTTACTTTAAATTCGTCGAATGAATGAAACCGGAACCGGTGGGCATCTATGGAGTATGCTTGTTGGGGGAGTTCAGTCAAGATGCTTAACTCAGTGAAGCAGATGGTGTATATGTGGTCTGTAACTTGGAACATGTTTTTGTTGGCGGTAGCGTAGAAGTTGGTGACCCTGTAGATGAAGTTCGGTTTGAGACAACCGTCGTAGCGAAAAATTCGGTTGGGAGCAATGAAAACTTGAATGATAGTTCCATGTGTCGGTGAAAACAATTACAACATCAGAGATAGTAAATGGAGAGAAAAATGTAGCTATCAAAAATATCTTATTAAATGAAAAACATACATAAACTAATAGAAACACAAAACAGCAATACATAGAACTACAAACATATAATCGATTATTTTGGCAGTTTTTAAATCGGAAAGCACGCCTAAAGTAATCGTAATAGGAGTAAGGAAAATCAATGATAGATATTGTTGTGTTTATGACCTATTAGAGAAATGGATGAAAGAAACAATGGCATACCTTTTCATCAATTAGAAGTAACTTAAGGCCAATGAGTAAGCCACCTTTTGTTGGGTTCCTCACTTCCCAAAAATGGATGACTCTGAAAACCAGTTCCTCCTTGCTTAGACCCGATTTGACCTCATTGAAGAACATGTGTCGCTGGATTTGTCCGAGAGCGTTTGAGGCAGAGGATGTGGAATGATATGAGGTTTGGGAGTGGTTTAAGTTTGAAGGTCATTTGTAACGGTAGATTGTCGATGAATTTTGATTTTCGTTCCAGATGAATTGGATATGGGAGGAAGACGAATCGTTTCAGAACCGCATAAGCTATAGCAGGAATTTTAGGTCATGAAAGAGGCGAGAAAGTTAGATGAATAAATCTATGATTTGTGTTTATGTTTGGGTTGGATTCTAATTTGTTGGGCTTTTTTGGGCCTATATCAATTCACCGTTCGTTGGACGTATTTGATTTGTTTAATTGGATTGACTATGATTTGTTGTACGTGTGATTATTTGAGCTGATTGGATGGGGTATACAAAAGAACCAATATTTTAATAATTTATGGTGGGCTTTATTGTGGGCCTGAGTTTTAATAAGTTTTGTATAGTTCGACAAAGTCGTTGATGGTGTGGCTCAAAGTTATTGGTTGAATGAGGTGACGCGTGAGTTTGCGACTCTATCATTGGCCGATTATTTCTTCCAATTTTTTGGCTGATGTTGCAGTCTGAGAAGCCATGAATTGAATCCCTTTTGTATTGTATATGAAAGATTATGTAATTATGTGTTTTTGTATGTTTTTTATTAGATGCTTCTTTGTATTTGTCACATGAACTTTTGCTGTGGAAATTGCATGTAACTGATTTTATTATTATGTTGTAATCGAAAGTTGAAGCAAGTCCAATGAGCATGATGCGTTTCGTAATAAGAAGTTTGAACACAGTTGTGTATGCAAAGTTGATATAATAGACATGAACTCTATGAATCATTTTTTTTTCTTTTTCAATTGATACATGTAACCGTGAGAAGAATATGAGCTTTAACCTTATCCTTAGGTCTCCTCTACTTCTCCCTCTTCTCACCATTGTCAACCTTCTTTTCATCCTCATATAAACCCGATCATTCTTTTTCTTTTTTGTTAAGAACTCGATCATACTTTTCTTCCATTAGTTATCAACTGTTTATTTTCTTCTTCATCTCACACATCTTTGTCACCATATCCCTACACCTTCAAATATATCAGTATAACCATGTTCTTTTAATTGTCGTTGGGACAGTGGCAACAACGGAACTAAACAATTTTGGCGGAGCGAAGAAAACACATCAGTGAGATGAGATTTCTCGTTGAACATAAACGTCAATGAAGATTGGGGTGTCGTTGTTATTTGCAGCGACTCATCTGCTGCCAACAAAATCCAGGACACTCTGTTTATGACAAACTATAAGCAAAAAATAATCTAAATAAGGGATATATCAACTTATAATGACAAAGAGAATGACATCATTGTTACTATTTCTCCCTTCTTCACAATTTTCAACATCATTCTAAAGCTCTTGCATTTTGGAAACAAAGGTCTGCTTCACTATTTTCAAAATGATACTTTCCTGCTTACTTATGGCTTGAACAATGAAAATTTTTTGATTCTGAAATATTTGTAAACATTGTCACAAGATCCAAGTTACTTAAATAATGGTTCACAATGGCATTGTTATATATGGTCACTGGCATACACATTTAAAATAATCCTAAACGAACATTCATTATTGTAATATATATATCAAATATACAGACCTGTATCACCCAACTATCCTTTTTTTTAATTTGTAATAAACAAAAGTTTCCAAAAGAAGAAGACATATTCTTAATAGCCCTTCATATATAGGAACTATATGTTGGATTTTCTATTGAACTTTTTTAAAGCCGTTGAGATAGCATTTTGAAGACTATATATATGATATGATATTGAGTAGCATCAAGAAAGGAGAGCAGCTTGCGATCAAGAGAACTAAGACTAATAAGCTCAAAGAAGGCATTGGCGTATCATTTAAACATGACCAGGCCCAGCTCCATTCACATTCAAAGACACATCAAACTCCACTGGTTATGATTCAGCCCCAAAGAAATCACTAGATGGGTTTGTGAATCATTTTGTGCTCTTTTTTCCTTGCTTTGGTTTTGTCTCAATGGGTTTTCCAAAGTAAGGTTTTTAATGAGGCAAAATGATTCACAATATTACTGGCCCATTTTGTGATCTTCCTCAAGCCCAGCAAGCCCCTTTTGTCGACAATGGAAGATCAAGAGACTAGTTTTCAAATTCAAACTCAGTTTATTTCTTTTGCTTATTTTCGAGAAGAGTTGAATGCTCTTCATGCAGACCTTGTTGCTTTCTTTTTATTCTCCTTGTTTGTCATTGTCGAAATCTATCATGGATTGGATCATCAAACTTTTAATCAAATAAAAACTATCTTTCTCTATCAGAACCTGTTCGAGTTTCTCATCTCTTCCTTGTGAGTGAATCATTGCTTATGCAACATCTTCTTCGTTCCATCTATCTCTTGTGTTCTTATGAGCGATTCATTGCTGTTGCAACATCTTCATCGTCTCAACTCTTCAAATCAGAAGTTTTATTCCGCAAACTTCTGTTCTCTATCCATTTCGAAACCAGCTTCTTTGTGCAAATCCTTGCCCAATCGGCACAGATCTACTAACGTTGGCCGCCGGATTCATTTCCTCGTCAAACCGACGCTGAGCGTCAGTTTCGTTACTATCCCGATCAAGGAGCCTAGGAACTCGGATCGCAGGCTGGGCTTTAGCCCGAACTTCCAAGCGACGCGAGTTGCGACGGATTAACTGAGCCTCATATGGTTGATCTTCCATCACTAAAACAACGGTGTCTGAAGAATCTGAGCTAATCGAGTTGAACTTCAAACGCCGAACAGGAGGCGGGCCTTCAGATCTCTTTTCGTAATTATTGACAGAGTCGTTTGGCGATTCGTCTCCAGATCGACGCATTCAACAAGGAGAATCGCAAGAAGAAGAAACCCATAAAAGCAAGCGAAGAGCCGCAAAGACGAAATCACAAATAACAAATGAAGAAATTGCGAAGAGAAAAATGAAGAAATCGCAAAGAGCAGACAAAGAATAGTGCGAAAACCCAAAGATCTTCGAGCAAATCGGAAAAATCAAGTCGCAAATATCACCGATTTCGATCGAAAAATAAACAGAAACCCTAGAGAGAAAAAGCGGGAAATGAAGAAAGAGGAGAAAGATTACCTTTTTATGAGCGAAGAAGTAAAAGAATCTCAAGGGTCGAAAGGAATATATGGAGAGAGAAATAATCATGACAAAATCCCTCGATTCCCGCAGCAGTTAAAGAAACTGAAGCGACGTGTCTTCTCAAAAAAAAGATTCGCTGAGCTCAAGATTCGCCGAGCTCGGAACTCATCATATTCGAGGTACAAGATCAGACGACCAAGTCAAAAATGTCGATCTCATTCCAACCGAGCTAAAGAATTCTCCATGAACTTCGCCGAACTCAAAGACTCCTTCGCCGAACTTGGGGGGGGGGGGCTTATTTTTGGAGGTGAGTTAAGCACTCCCTGGTTTAGCCCGATTTTAACCAAGACCGGCCTAATTCATCCCGATTGATGACGGTTCGAACTAGGTGGAGGGGGCCCATGATCACACTCAACGGGCCGAGCTCGGTCTAAAGCCCAACTCGCTACCAAATGCGCTGACCTTCGAGATTTGCGGAATCTTTCCCGATTTCGAAGGGAGAAAAGGAAGATTTCCCTATCTTGATGGAACTAGGAAAAGGAAATCATTTTGATTTAGATCGACTCGGAACCTTATAAATAAGGAGGCCCTCGCCACATTCACTACATCCACAATCGTCTACGAGACCTTAGAGACCGAGAGCTGCCACCTTAAGCTTTTATCTCCTTAGTTCTTGATGCGCTCGGATTGTTCTCCGAGAAATCAGAGTTGCCATTAAAGATAGAATTGACTAGGGGAAATTTTGAAGAACAAAGAGAGAAACTGAGGAGATTAAGGTTAAACATTCATAAAGCCAATATGTTGGGAACGGGTGATTCTGGAGAGTCTCCCTCTTTGTCTCCCCAAAACACCGGTCGCAAACCCAATTTCTTCATATCACCTCTTCATGTTGAAGTATAAAATAATCTCAATATTATTTCAGTCCCATGGCAGACCCTCATCCACTTAGATGATATAATATACTCTCTGACGGCAGCTCTCGTCAAGGATTGTTCTTCGAGACTCTCATGTTTTAAATTTATAAACCTAGAAAGTTCTGCAGGGGCACAAGTGCGATTGTAGTACTTTAGGTATCGATCCACAAGGAGAGAAGCTGTTCTATGAGAATTTAGACAAAGTGTAGTAAATAAATCTAGAATGAAAATAAGTTTGTATAGGGTTTTTGTCACTAGAATTGTAAAGAACGAAAAACAGAAAATTTCTACTAATCCTAAACTAAGAAAATTGATGGCTATCCTAAACTAAGAGAGACTAATTGCTAAACTAATACTAAGAAAAGCTAAACTAAACCTAAGAAAAATTGAGACTAATCTAATACCTAAGAAAATCGACTACTAAACTACACCTAATAAAATCGATAACTAAACTACTCTAAAAGACTTGATTACTAAACTACACTATGGAAAATGGTTTGTAACTAAGTTAAAACGTTTCTGGGTCGAGAGGGATATCTCGGGGTAAGCTCGATTCAATCACACGGCCCCTAGCTCTTTTAGTAACCGGTGTTTCTAGATTTCAACTCCACGAACTGAACATAATAAATGGCGTACACTACAAGAAAACACAGTTTTTGTGACCAACTTTTGTGACTCTTTTTTCTGTCGCAAAAAAGTGGGACGAAAATGTGACTACTTTGCGACTACTCGCAATGCAGTGGCAAAACAGTCGCAAATTAACGACGAAACAGATGAGTCACAAAAGAGTCGCAAATTTGTGACTGATTTGTAGTATCACTTTGTAGTCGCAAAAGTAGTCCCAAATTTGTGACTGATTTGCTTCGGTTTTGCCACTCCAATCGATTTTTAAAAAAAAAATTAACAACGAAACATAATAGTCACAAAAGAGTCGCATATTTGTGACTGATTTGTAGTCTTACTTTGTAGTCGCAAAAGTATTCCCAAATTTGTGACTGATTTGCTTCGGTTTTGCCACTTCAGTCGATTTTTATAAAGAAATTCATCAATATATAATTGTAATAGGTTAATTTAGACGTTTTATATACATTTGAACTATTATATAGATTGAATCATGATATTAGAGGAAAAAACTTGTTATTTTGAATATTCTAAACTTATGTTTGTTCTACTCATAACATGTATAAGTAATCACAAAAGGGTCTCAAATTTGCGACCGTTTACTAACTTAATTCCTTTTTTTTTAATAGTAGTCATAAAAGGGTCCCAAATTTGCGACCGTTTAGCAACTCCACTCGATTTTTTTTTTAAAATCATCAATATTGAATTGTAAATATGTTAATTTGTAAGTTTTTACATATATTTAAACTACTATATACATTGAATCATGATAACAGAGAAAAAACTTTTAAATTCCAATATTTTTAAACTTATGTTTGTATATTCTTGAAAATGTAGTAAGTGTATATGTGTTTTATATGGAATGATTTTGAAAGATTGAAAATTTACTAACCATATCTTAGTTTACTGTTTAAATAGAGAGTTGTATTGTTAGAATTAGAATAAAAATGATTATAAAGTCATAATTAGAATAAGAATGATTGAAAGCTTAGGGTTTAGGGTATAGGTTTGTGATTTATAAAATATCGTCACAAAACAGTCGCACTTTTGCAACCATTTTAAGACTGTTTTGCGACAATTTCAAATTTCACGAATTTTTTTGTTAAAATGTTATGCGATAATTTATCCCTCTTTCTTATTATTTGCGATAAATATCCGACTAATTAGACACTCCTTTGTTATTTTGTAAATTAAATGTTTTCTCTTTCTCTTTTATCTTTTTATTCTCTTTCCTCGATTTCTTCTTGGTTCTCACCCATCTCACTCCCAAAATTTATCTCTCTCCCATCTCACTCCGTTCAACCTCTCCTCCTTCGCCGGCGATTGACTCTCTCTCTCACGCTCTCGCCGCCTCACCTAACCTCGCCGCCTCCGCGATTTCGTAAAAGCTCTTTCTAGAGGCCGATTTCGTGAAATCTCTCTTTCAATCCCTCTCAATCTCTCAATCAATACTCTCTCAATTTCCTCAGCCCTCTCTCGTTCAATCTCTCTCCATCTCTCCCAATCTCCTCAACCCTCTCTCGCTCAATCTCTCTCAATATATCTCAATCTCTCATAATGACGGGTACGGGAAAATCCGGTAGAGGTTCGAGCTATGGCGGAGTTTCAGACAGCTCCGAGGAATCCGACGCACTCCTTGGGCTCCTCTGGTTTCTTTGCTGCATTTTCATATTACAGAGAATCTCGATTTCAATTACATTAATAGGATTTTTTTTTTTTAATATAATCTGGGCATGTCTGCATCAGGAAAAAAGCAAGCTTTGATATCTTTATCTGACAAGAAGGGTTTGGCTTCTCTTGGCAACGGTCTGCAAGAGCTGGGGTATGTGTTGTTCTTCACAACTCTCTAACTTAGAACTATACAGATTTGACTTCTCTTTCTTTCTTAAATGTTTATCGGTTTTAAATGGTTCCTTTTTCATCTCATATCTTTACCTAGATACACTATTGTTTCTACTGGAGGAAATGCCTCTACTTTGGAGAATGCTGGAGTCTCTGTAACCAAAGTGGAGATGCTTACTCATTTTCCAGAAATGGCAAGTGTTTTTTTTTTTTTTGCTTAAGCTCGTGGCTGTTGCTTAACAAAAGGCTGATGTCAAATTGAGTTGTGACTTTTTCAATGACTATACCATTGTTTTGCTGAGTTTGGTATATTAAACTTAGTTCTCCTTTTGTTTTTTTTGTTTTCTTCTCAAAAAGCTTGATGGCCGTGTGAAGACTTTGCACCCAAACATACACGGTGGTATCCTTGCTAGAAGAGATGTGGAGCATCATATGGAAGCTCTTAATGAGCATGGGATTGGTGGGTTTTGACATTTGACTTTGCCCTCTATTTTCCAAGGTTGGGATTAAGTCATCGGTAGTGTCTCCTTTAGGCTAAACTGCACTTTTGCTTCTTCTTTCTTTTGTATTCCATGACGGCAGGTACATTTGATGTGGTGGTTGTCAATTTGTATCCATTCTATGACAAAGTTACTGCTCCTGGTGGGATCAGTTTTGAGGATGGGATTGAGAACATCGACATTGGTGGTCCTGCTATGATTAGATCAGCTACTAAGGTAATACATATATATGCATATGAGACTTATTCTTTATGTTCACTTCAAGATTATAAATGTATTTTCTTCTATGTTGTTGGACAGAACCACAAAGACATTCTCATTGTTGTTGATTCAGAGGATTATCAAGCTGTTTTAGAGTATCTCAAAGGAGGACAGAGCGACCAACAATTCCGCAAAAAACTTGCGTATATGTCTTCTCAAGCACCGGAAACCGCAGCCACCAACGCAGAAGCCACCGCAGCAGCCACAACACTCACCGCAACAGCCAACGCACCAGGCACCGCACCAGCAACCTTACCATGCACCTCTCCAAACTTTGTTTCATGTTTGAGATTATACATATTGGATACTTTGTTTCATGTTCTTGATTTTCTCTGTAATAGAAATATATTGAATTTTATGTTTTGGTATTTTTGGTAATTTTATTAAATCGGATTTATGGAATTTTAATTTTTGTTTTCTTTTGTTTTTTACCGGTAGTCGCAAATCAGTCTCTAAATTATGACTGATAGTGAGAGTCACATATCAGTCTCTAAATTGCGACTGATACTGGGATTCACATTTTAGTCGCAATTTTGAGACTGTTTTGCGATCATTTTATTTAGCGACCAAATATTTGCGACTACTTTTTTGAGACTCTTTTGGGGTCGCAAAAACTGTGTTTTCTTGTAGTCTACTTTCATACAACCTACGCACTAACGATCTATACACTCTACTAGTAGCTTTTGTCTCTGGCCGCGCAGAAGATCGTGATGAGCCTATTGGTTCATATGTTCACGGCACTCCGTAAGTATTCTTTCGAAATCTTACGAAGCGAACGCCCTTATGGATGAACTTTTCAGATGTTTATTCAACTTTTTCGTGGTTCTAAACACCTATAATCAGCTGGTAGTTCATGACGCTAGATTCATGCATTAACAACGATTCATAAGAAAGAGCTCTAGAAATCGGCTAGGGTTTTACCAAGTGAAATCCTTATCGAACATAGAATTTTTCTTTGATAATCCCTTTAAACCCAACAATAAAACTACTCACACATAAATGAGATGAAAATCATAATTAAATAAATTGCAGGAGATTGGTGAAGAAACCTCACGATTTTAAGAATTAAGTCTGGTGAGAATCTCTTCACTAATCTCTAAAAGTATCGAACGAAAAGTAAAATGCAAAAGTAAGAACGAAAATTAAACTACAACTAGAACAGAAGGTAAAGCATAAAGTAAATTGAATTAAACTGCAGGAGATTGGTGAAGGAGCCTCTCGAATTTAAGAACGATGTCTGGAGAGAACTTCTCCACCAATCCCAAAAGTAAGAACAAAAGACTTGCAAAACCTAATGAGTCACAAATTGATTTCTAAACTCTCTCCTCTCGAAAAAGAGTATGTAAACAGGTACTTATAGATCTTCAACTCTTGCTTTGGTCGTTTAGGGTTTGGTGAGAAAAGACAGTTTTGGCCTCGAGTGAAGAAAAGCCTCGCTTTGGATGAACTGGGCGTGGCCGCGGGTTGAGCCATCCTGGCCGCGGCGAACTGCTGCTTGGACGCGGGTCGAGCTTCTCCAGGGGCGGCGAGATGGTGCTTGGCCGCGGGTGGAAGCTCTCCTGCCGCAGTGGGCTCCTCTTCGAGGCAGCTTCAACTGCCTTCAGTGCTTTGGGTATATTTAAGGATCCAATCGTTGGATTGTCTCCAATCCAATTGCATTTGAAAGCTGGTTGTATCTACTTTGTTGTGTCCAAATTTGGTGATGATCAGACGGTGAGAATGTCTTCTTTGATGGAAAGACTTCTGACGGTCCGAGTTTATCCAAAAACGTACTTTTGTTCCAAAATGCACTATTTTATCCTGAGTTACCTGAAATGTCTTTCAAAACACTAAAACATGGAAATCATTTGAAAACCTTTGAAAATGGAGTTAAAACACCTGCAAAAAGATATGAAAGTGATCCATAAAAATGGTCAAAAATCGGTGTTATTAGTTCTCAGGTCATCTTTTTACGATCTATTAATCTTGTAGCTCCATCGAGTTTAATCAATAAAACGAGATTCGATTTACCGAGTTTACTGTTTTTCCCCTTGTGTGATTTTCAGAATCAACAATAGACAATACTACTATTTTCGTAATCTATATATGCATCAGTCTGAGGTTGTGGTAAAGAAATAGAACATAGCAATTTTGGCTTCTTTCTCTACTTCATGCCTAAGTATTTAACAAAATATGAAGGCCTGGTATGTTGCTTCAGATGCTAAAATTCTTTCTCTGATCAACATCTATTTTATTCCATTAGCTTCAAGATGTAATTTCTACATAGCTAACATTTGACATTGCTTCAGGTGTCGACATTACATACTTTCCTCAGCAATGAAACATGCATAGGTATATTGGGTAAGTCACTTCTTCTCACCTTGATTTGTATATCCTTTCACTACTACAATCTGTGAGAAGAGGTGACTTACCCAATATACCTATGCACTACTACAATCTGTGAGAAGAGGTGACTCACCTTGATATACAAATCAAGGTGAGAAGAAGTGACTTACCCAATATACCTATGCATGTTTCATTGCTGAGGAAAGTATGTAATGTCGACACCTGAAGCAATGTCAAATGTTAGCTATGTAGAAATTACATCTCGAAGCTAATGGAATAAACATAGCTTATTACTTATACATGTTATGAGTAGAGCAAACATAAGTTTAGAATATTCAAAATAACAAGTTTTTTCCTATAATATCATGATTCAATCTATATAATAGTTTAAATGTATATAGAACGTCTAAATTAACATATTACAATTATATATTGATGAATTTCTGTATAAAAATCGACTGAAATGGCAAAACCGAAGCAAATCAGTCACAAATTTGGGACTACTTTTGCGACTACAAAGTAAGACTACAAATCAGTCACAAATAGCCTCTTTTGTGACTATTATGTTTCGTTGTTAATTTTTTTTTTTTAAATCGACTGGAGTGGCAAAACCGAAGCAAATCAGTCACAAATTTGGGACTACTTTTGTGACTACAAAGTGATACTACAAATCAGTCACAAATTTGCGACTCTTTTGTGACTCATCTGTTTCGTCGTTAATTTGCGACTGTTTTGCCACTGCATTGCGAGTAGTCGCAAAGTAGTCGCAAATTAGTCACATTTTCGTCCCACTTTTTTGCGACCAAAAAAAGAGTCACAAAAGTTGGTCACAAAAACTGTGTTTTCTTGTAGTGTACGCCATTTATTCTGTTCAGTTTGTGGAGTTGAAATCTAGAAACACCGGTTACTAAAATAGCTAGGGGCCGTGTGATTGAATCGAGCTTACCCCGAGATATCCCTCTCGACCCAGAAACGTTTTAACTTAGTTACAAACCATTTTCCATAGTGTAGTTTAGTAATCAAGTCTTTTAGAGTAGTTTAGTTATCGATTTTATTAGGTGTAGTTTAGTAGTCGATTTTCTTAGGTATTATATTAGTCTCAATTTTTCTTAGGTTTAGTTTAGCTTTTCTTAGTATTAGTTTAGCAATTAGTCTCTCTTAGTTTAGGATAGCCATCAGTTTTCTTAGTTTAGGATTAGTAGAAATTTTCTGTTTTTCGTTCTTTACAATTCTAGTGACAAAAACCCTATACAAACTTATTTTCATTCTAGGTTTATTTACTACACTTTGTCTTAGTTCTCATAGAACAGCTTCTCTCCTTGTGGATTGATACCTAAAGTACTACAATCGCACTTGTGCCCTTGCAGAACTTTCTAGGTTTATAAATTTAAAACCTGAGAGTCTTGAAGAACAATCCTTGACGAGAGCTACCGTCAGAGAGTATATTATATCATCTAAGTGGATGGGGGTCTGCCATGGGAATGAAATAATATTGAGATTATTTTATACTTCAACATGAAGAGGTGATATGAAGAAATTGGGTTTGCGACCGGTGTTTTGGGGAGACAAAGAGGGAGACTCTCCAGAATCATTCGTTCCCAACATATTGGCTTTATGAATGTTTAACCTTAATCTCCTCAGTTTCTCTCTTTGTTCTTCAAAATTTCCCCTAGTCAATTCTATCTTTAATGGCAACTCTGATTTCTCGGAGAACAATCCGAGCGCATCAAGAACTAAGGAGATAAAAGCTTAAGGTGGCAGCTCTCGGTCTCTAAGGTCTCGTAGACGATTGTGGATGTAGTGAATGTGGCGAGGGCCTCCTTATTTATAAGGTTCCGATTCGATCTAAATCAAAATGATTTCCTTTCCCTAGTTCCATCAAGATAGGGAAATCTTCCTTTTCTCCCTTCGAAATCGGGAAAGATTCCGCAAATCTCGAAGGTCAGCGCATTTGGTAGCGAGTTGGGCTTTAGACCGAGTTCGGCTCGTTGAGTGTGATCATGGGCCCCCTCTACCTAGTTCGAACCGTCATCAATCGGGATGAATTAGGCCGGTCTTGGTTAAAATCGGGCTAAACCAGGGAGTGCTTAACTCACCTCCAACAATAAGTCCCCCCCCCCAAGTTCGGCGATGGAGTCTTTGAGTTCGGCGAAGTTCATGGAGAATTCTTTAGCTCGGTTGGAATGAGATCGGCATTTTTGACTTGGTCGTCTGATCTTGTACCTCGAATCTGATGAGTTCCGAGCTCGGCGAATCTTGAGCTCAACGAATCTTTTTTTTTAGAAGACACGTCGCTTCAGTTTCTTTAACTGCTGCGGGAATCGAGGGATTTTGTCATGAGTACTTCTCTCTCCATATATTCCTTTCGACCCTTGAGATTCTTTTACTTCTTCGCTCATAAAAAAATAATCTTTCTCCTCTTTCTTCATTTCCCGCTTTTTCTCTCTAGGGTTTCTGTTTATTTTTCGATCAAAATCGGTGATATTTGCGGCTTGATTTCTCCGATTTGCTCAAAGATCTTCGGGTTTTCGCACTATTCTTTGTCTACTCTTTGCGATTTCTTCATTTTTTCTTTGCAATTTCTTCATTTGTTATTTGTGATTTCGTCTTTGCGGCTTTTCGCTTGCTTTTTTGGGTTTCTTCTTCTTGCGATTCTCCTTGTTGAATGCGTCGATCTGGAGACGAATCGCCAAACGACTCTGTCAATAATTACGAAAAGAGATCTGAAGGCCCGCCTCATGTTCGGCGTTTGATGTTCAACTCGATTAGCTCAGATTCTTCAGACACCGTTGTTTTAGTGATGGAAGATCAACCAGATGAGGCTCAGTTAATCCGTCGCAACTCGCGTCGCGTGGAAGTTCGGGCTAATGCCCAACCTGCGATCTGAATTCCTAGGCTCCTTGATCGGGATAGTAACGAAACTGACGCTCAGCGTCGGTTTGATGAGGAAATGAATCCGGCGGCCAACGTTAGTAGATCTGTGCTGATTGGGCAAAGTGCAGAAGTCGGCAATGTTTTAGCCGAGGCTGACGAGTCTCGGATTATTGAGAGGCATATTCCGTTTAGGCAGGTTGGGAACGACGAGGCTGGCACAAGAAACCCTCGGGTTCGAGTTCGTCCTCCCCAGATTGAGGCTCAAATCCAGTATGACACCGAGTATGCTGCCGAGCTCGAGAGAAGCTGATTGCTGAGGATAAGGAGCGAGCTGCCGAGCAAATTCGTTGTGACCAGGCGTTAGCTACTCAGTTGTCTATACAAGAACTCAGAAGAAAACGTGCTCGAGAGGCGGGTGACGACGCTCCACATGATAATGTTGAAGTCGTCGATGCTGAGGTCAATCCTCTAGCTGGTAATGTAGAGGGGGAGACTCGACCCTTGCTGATTCATTTGACTGTTCAGCCTGTAGTCATTGGGCCGACTTGCTCTTCGATGGAAACAATCACCGAACTGATTGAGTCCCTCCATTTCTCGGGTGCCGTAGAAATCACAAGGCCTAGAAGGAACCAACGACCGTGGGATGCTCCGTAAGGGCACATCTGCGTCTATGAGGATTGGTTCAGGGCATGTGGGCTCAACTTTCCCTTGCCCGATATGCTGATAGATTTTTATAATAGGCAGAGAACTACGATCTGCCAGCTTAACCAGGTAAGCGTGGTTAATATAACGAGGTTCCTTTCTATGGGAGCTGAACTTGGCATTCCGATTTTTACTTGGATGCTCGAGGAGTTAACTTCTGTCAATATCGCAGAAGCCAAACCTTGGTATTTCTCGGCAAACATGAAACCGGGCTACGATGTAATCACTGGTCCGAAGCCGAGTAAGGTTCAGGATTGGGAGACAAAGTACTTTTTCGTCAAAATCGATTCTATTTCTTTGTCCAACCCGGGCATGAGTTGTAGGAGAAAATGGAACCGAAATATCAGTAGTTATTTATTCTCTTTATGCCGAAGTCGCATGCTTTATTTATTCCTGACGTGCTACATTCTTTTGTAGTTCGGAATCCTACTTATCGTCGTGTATCTGAGCATTGGAAGGCGATCGTTGCTCAATTTAGGGAATTGGGACGAGCTCTTTGGCCAGAAATTCACCGAGCACGCCTTGCCGCGAAGAGCAGGTCGCAGCGTTCTAACACTGGTTAGCTCAAAATCCCCTAAGTCAAATTTCCGCGCCTTTTTTTTATCTCTTAGTCTTGCCTTATTTGTGCAGTTGCCAGAGGGTCTTTGTCTAGGAGGATGGCACCACGGAGAAATTTTCTTGAGGTCCCGGACTATTCGGCTACTCTTAATGATTTTATACTCCCTTCGGCTCGGAGGGATGATGACACCCCTCGGGATAGTGTTCCTCCCAAAGTCATTCAGGTTGATGGGGGAGATTTGGCGATTGCCGAAAACAATGAGGCCGACCGGAACTCTCAGATTGGCAATACCAATGTTGACCCACATGTCAATCTTGAAGAGGTCGATCAGACTGCTGGGTCTGGTTTGGACGCCCGTACTGATGTGGCGCTCATGAGCACCAACTTGGAGGTTACCGCAGCCAATGTCGGTGGCGCGGATGCTGAACGTTTAGACAAATCGATGGCTCTGTTAGGTCGATCTGTGGAGGAACCGACGAGGTCTCATGATCAACCTGAGGTGCAAGGGGACGATAACACTACACTTTCCCCTCATACGAATGCTCTCAATGCATCGTTGGAAGAGAAGGCTGATCCGACAACGGAGGTTGGGGCTTCCAAGAAACGCAAGAGACGGCAGTCCTTGACCCTGGAAGAGGTCAATGTTGTGTCCTTCGATTATAGTAAGGATACTCCTTTGATTAATGACCCGGCGTCGTGCGCCAAACTCTATCGCCAATTCAAACTTGGCGTTCGCGGTCTTCCGTCACTGGACGATCTCCCGGAAGTGGAGAAATATATGGAGCTTGCTCGCTCCAAAGCTCGGGTAAGTAGTTCATATTACATTCGGTTTTTTTTGTTGTATTTTCGTTGTCTTATTATTCTTTCCTTTTCCCGGTCGAGGCACATACGAACAAGATCATCCGGTTGCTTGACCGTAAGTTGAAATCGGCGACTCGGGATGCTGGAGAAGCTGAGAAGCTAAAGGGGCATCTGGCCGAAGTACAGGCCAAAGTTACTCAGCTCGAAGAGGGAGCTTCTGCGAAGGATCAGGAGTTCGAAACCCTCCGAGCTGAAAATGAAAAGGTGATGGCCGAGCTGCTCGAGGCCAATAATGCGCTTAGCAACATGGCCGTTGAGAAACGGAAGGCAGCATATTTTTTGAAATCTGAGAAGAAGAGTCTTAAGTTTTCTCGATCCATGTGGGTGACTAAGGAGAGGGACCGCCGAAGGGAGATGGCAATCAAGCTAACCGCTCGCTTCGAAAAGATAAGGGATTACATCTCTAAGCTTGATGTGGCAAATAAAAGGCAGCTCATCTTCAGTCAGGTCACTGGTACCCTGAAGTGCCTTAATCGGCTTGTAGACGGAGGGACTCATATTCCCTTGGAGACGCTTGATCACTACGTGGCGGAGGAGAAAAAGATGACAGCCGAGATGCAAGCCTTGATCATCGAAGAGCTTGAAGATGGAGACTTCATGGTGTCTCCAATTTCAGATACTGGCATTCCCCTGGGTCCTCAGCTCGGTGCTAAAGGAATCGAAGTCCCAACTAGTGTTAATGAGTGGGGTTCGATGGACTCAAGTATGGGTCAGGGAATGTCCGCTAAGATCAGGAGTCGTGATTCTCCTTAAAATTTTCCTTCTTTCTTTATGTTTAAATTGGTGCCTGATGAGGCTTTTGTTGAACTCCTGCCCGTGGTGGCTTTCTTTTTGTAATTCGAATCCGTTTGCCCGAGGGGGCTTTTAAACCTTTACCCGAGGGGTACTCTTTAACTGTAGCTCGTAGGAGCTTTTTTTTAAAGAATTTTACTGAGTGTCATGCAAACTTTGAGTTCGGCTTTGATGCAAACTAAGGAGTTCGGCCTTCGGTTTTGTGGAGGCGAGATTGTTTGTTAATCCGTGTAAGGTCGTAAAATGATATGATCCTCTCGAATCCTCTACGTATCAAATTGGTGTTGTACATAATCCGGTCTTAGCCAGGGCACGTTAGATGAACTCGGTATTCGATCAATTTGAGATCGGCGATCGTTGAGGATCAGTTTACTGATTTGCGATTGTTGAGAAATCGGCTTATGAAAATTGCGATTGTTGGGAAATCGGCTTATGAAATTTGCAATTGTTGAGAAATTGGTTTAACTTTGCGAGAATGTGTCGTTCGGCTTCACCCTGAGAGCTTAACATGAAACTGCGAAGGTTTGCTCATTTCAAGATACTCTGGGTCCCTAGATCAAATCCGCAATTTGGCTTATGTAGCTCGGATGGTCTAAGGACGAATTTTAATGCGGGTCTTATTCCCGGCTTGTGCGAGACGGATCTCGGCTTTTTAATCGTTTGCATCCCTGAGGAGTACTATTGATCGTCTGGCCAGGACGTCGATGTGTGAAACCGCGATGGTTTTAATTGCGAACTAAGGAGTTTGGCTTACGAGGCTGCGATAGCTCGGTTTTGATTTTACTTAGTCGTTTCAGATTGTAATGCCAACTTAAAAGTTTGACTTTGAAAGGATACGAACTGAAGAGTTCGGCGAACTGCCATAGCTCGGCTTTAATAAGAGGATAAAGACTTCAGAGAGGGGCGGACTAGTAGTAGAACCGTTTGAGGTTCATTGAATTTCATGATCTCAGGATTGGAGTTCCATCCATCTTTATTAGTTCATAGATGCCGGGTTTGACGACTCGCACTATCTGGTAAGGTCCTTCCCAATTAGCACCGAGTTTGCCGGCGTTCTTCTCTTCTGTGTTCTGGTAGACTTTCCGAAGAATGAGGTCGCCGTCCTCGAAGTGGCGACCTCGTACTTTTTTGTTATAGTAACGTGCGGCTAAGTGCTGATAATTCTAGATCTTGAGTAATCCTTGTCCGCGCTGTTCTTCGAGCGTATCTAGATTGTTGAGAAGAATCTCGTTGTTGAGATCGGGATTCCGAGTCAGCATTGTTCGCCGTATGCCTGGGATGTCGAGCTCGGCTGGGCATAAAGCTTTCATTATGTATGCTAAGGAAAAAGGGGATTGCCCGGTAGAACGGCGAGGAGTAGTGCGGTGGGACCAGAGTACTTCGTCCAACTCATCGGCCAAAATCCTTTCTTTGTATCAAGTCGATTTTTGAGGCCTTCGATGAGAGTCTTATTGGTTGTTTCGACTTGGCCGTTTCCTAGTGGGTACCTCGGGGTAGAGAAACTCAGTCGAATTTTCCACTTAGCACAAAAATCGCTGAACAATGCTGAGATGAATTGCGGTCCATTATCTGTGACAATCTCGTATGGTATTCCATGTCGGCATATGATGTATTTCCAAACGAATTTATGAACATCGCCAGCATGTATCTTGGCATAGGATTCGGCATCGACCCATTTGGTTAAGTAGTCAGTCATGACCAAGATGAACTGCTTATGATTGGTAGAACGGTGGACTAGACCAATGATATCCATTGCCCATCGCATGAAAGGGTAAGGGGGCGTCGAAGTGGTGAGTAGCTCGGTTGGGAAATTTATCATTGGGCCGTGTCGTTGGCACTTCTCACACTTGGCGGCAAACTTCTTGCATTCCGCTAACATTGTTGGCCAGTAGTAGCATGCCTTCTTTATTTTTAAGGCCAAAGAGCGACCTCCGGAGTGATTTCCACCTTCTCCGTCGTGTACTTTACTCATGACTTCGTGAATATCCTTACCGGCAACACATTTCAAGAGGACACCTGAAACGCTCCATCGGAATAGCTCGCCATCAAGAACGATGTAATGGGCAGATCGCATTTAAAGTCGTCGAGCTGCCCATCTGTCGGATGGGACCGTTCCTTCGTAGACGTACATTTTGATCTTGATAGTCCAATCTTCGGGCTCTTTTTCTTCCTCGGCTTCGATGTCCATAGGGGCATGGAGTCCTTCTAATATGATTCTCCCAAGAATCGGACTCAAAGGTTGGTAAAAGATTGGATAATCCTTGACTCGAACTGGATCGCTCCAAAAACGAACCAGGCGGTGGAACTTCGAACGGAGGAATCCGCGGTGCAAGGGGTTGAGGTGTGAGAAGGGACTCTCGAAAATCCTCACAACTACACACACTAATACGCTTCCAACGAACTAGTTTGATAGAATGGTCTGCGCACAAAGGTGATGATAAACCTTTATGAAACGACCGGTTTGATCACTCGGAATCACTCCAAGTAAATCGGTTTGATCAATGGAATCACACCAATGATCGAACTTTGAGAATCACTCTCAAAGAAACATAAGAGAATCACTCTCAAATGAACAAAAACGTTTTTGATTAAAAAGATGGTTGGTTGTTTCTATTACCATGATTTTACATAGATTATATAAGCAAAGAAACTAACTTAACTCAAGCTAGAACTAACTATAGTTGAGTAAACACATTGCAGAAATTATGCAGTAATTAAAGGAAAAGAAAGCAACTTGCAGATGTTACAACCAAAGACAAAGTCACACAAATCAACTTGCAAGTTTGGTTGGCGCATGAATAGTGATCGTCGTGAATAGTGCACACGTTTTTGAGTCTTTGGGTTTATTGTTGACCATTGAATTTGTCTTTGTGCTTATTTTTGACCATTGAATTGCTCCCTTGAACTTCTTGGTTGACAACTCCTTTATGGGCTTCACTTTAGGCTTAGTATAACTTCTTCCTGGATGCCAAACATGATTCTGCAAGCTCTTAAACAAACTGGGCCTAGAGTTCTTCAAGTATAGCACCAGGTCGACCCATATAGGTCAATGGGGTGTAACTTTGTGGTCTGATGTCCATTTCCTCTGACCTTGGGCTTGTTGGATAGCTAAGAGGTCCATGGACATTCGCCAAGTGGTCTTGTATCGAGATAGTTCCGGAGTCGGGCTGTGCATTACAATCTTTGGCTCGGTCGCGTAAAAGGCCCTGGAGCAGATCGGTTGACTTGTAAAATTAATCGCTTCCAAGTCTGAACCCGGTTTGGGGTGAATCCAATTTTCATAAATTCTCTGATGAATCAAGTTTCCAGAACAGTTCGGTTCGTAGATTGATTCGTTTTGGTTCGATTGGAACAATCCTGTGAACGCACGTATGTCTGAATCGCGTATGTTTGGAATCGCCTTACTTGAAAGGTGAATAACTTTTTCCCCTGAGCTCGGATTGGACTGATTCAACTTCGAGGAGTGCTCTAGTTGAGGTGAGCATGTAGTCCAAGTGGTCGTTGGGCTAGTAAAGTTGATCACGGACTTCGTTTGTATTGGACAAGGCTCATGGGTCTTTTCGGATGATTTCAGGATCATATCACCTTCAGACACTTCGTCGTCTTCATCTGACTGATCTCGAAGATCTGGATCGTTTGGGATGTGTCCGGTTTCGACATTCACATCGGGGTCTGATTCCGGATTGTTCCTTGTTTTTCGTGGTTTGGGGTTGACAACGGGATGTGTTTCATAGTCACGCCTACGTGTGGTCACGTTGCAAGTCTCGGGCGGTTCGATGCTTGGTCGTGAGATGATTTCGACCGGGATCGTATGTCGGAGATGAGGGTCCGCGCTTGAGGCGAGGGCGGCAAGGGCATCAGCTGAGGCATTTTCCCCGCGAGGTATCTTGGTGAGATCGAAAGATTGGAATTCGGGAGCGAGTTCCTTCACCAACTTTAAAGATGCGTCCATACGATCGTTTTTTGCGTTGTATTCGCCAATGTATTGATTGCGAGCTGCCCGATTGTAAGGTCGGCGATCTACGACTGCGAGTTGCCAAACTGCGAGGTCGGGGAGCTGCGACTGTGAGGTCGGCGAGCTGTGACTGCGAGGTCGGCGAATTGCAATAGTTTGGATATCGGCGAGCTGCGACTACGAGCTACCTAACTGTGAGGTCGAGAGCTGCCTCATTGCGAGGTAGGCAGGTGTCTCTTTTTTTTTTTTTTCTGTGGTTGGCTTTAAAAGAACAGACCCTATGACTGAATCTGAAAAGAAAATATCTTTGAATAATGAATTAAATTTTTTAGCTCCGTAAACGGACTATGATCGGTAAGTGACGAGCTGGAACGAGTGAACGTCCCTTTTTTTTTTTTTTTTTTTTTTGCTAGTCTGCTTCCTAATGGACCTTAGGCCTAGTTTCTTTTCTTTTTTGTTTTCATCACGATTCACAAGAGACTGAGGAGGTTACTTCGCGGGTGTCAGAGCTAATGGTGGAGGCGGCTCTGGTCGGGAGCGCGGCGGTTCACCGGAAGATGCAGGCTTGGTCGGAGCGCGGCGGTTCAACGGATGTTACAGGAATTACGCTTTGTTTATCTCTTTATATTGGTTTAGCTATTTCTCTTGGTTTAGTATTTCAATTATGTAAACCGAACCGGTTTGATCTTCTACATGTGTAAGCCTTCGGGCCATTTGAGAAAGTTAATAAAAAAAAACAAATATCTCCTTCAACCTTTTTACTCTCTCTCACGATTCATCATCAGTACCATCATCATACGAATCAGGTGTCTCCGAGATGATTTCTTCTTCCTTCTGATCATCTTCTAGCCCTCGATTCTCCATCCTCCGAGCTCTTGGTGAGCTTCTGGGATTGGAATCTATCGTTACTGAGTTTTCCCGTTTCATTGGTATCAGAGCATTCGAACTCTTCAGACCAAAATCAATGGCAATCACAGAAGAACAATGGATAATCAGGATGAATAAGCATGTGGAAGAGAAGCGCATGCGAAAGGAGGAGCAGAAGCAAGCCTACGACGCCCTGCGATTTGCAAATATGGAAGCGTTCATCTCGGAAGCTCCGTTCTCACAGATCCGACACCGGGTATCCAATCCATACTCATCTAGCACTCCGATGATTACAGAAGAAGCACCTCGTCCACCCGATCCTCCAGATTTCAATAGATCGAGACAGATTTCAATCACTACGGATGCCCTTGAGATAGCTAAAGTTCTGACGGTTCCAATCGAGAAGCTGCCTCGAGAGTACTCATGTGAAGAGGTGTATGCGAGAATGACAAACGGACTGTGTTTGTTTTGTGAAGAGCAAGATACCCCTGGTCATCATCAGTCGAAGCACAAGGGAATACAGATTTTCTTGACGGAATGTGATGATGATCAACTTTCCGATGATACAGAGTTTGACGTAATTGCTGATGAATCTGTGGATCAGCCACCAACGTTTGAGTGTGACTCAGTTTTGCAGGTTTTCGTTGCATTGGATCGGAAAGAACCAACTGTTAAAGGAATTGTTGATGATGATAAGATGAGTTTGAAACAAGCTGCTTCAATTTTGGAGAAGGAGACGATTCCCTCTAATACACATTCTGATGGTACAGAGATGAAGAACTCAGACATGTTCTATGCGGTTCAAGGAGCTGAAACAACTAGTGCTCCGCTCTTGCTTAATGGAGTGGTTACTCACGAAGCACAACCTCAACAATCACCAAGTGTCAATGACAACAAAATGGCACGCCAGTCGTTTGATCAAATGTCTCTAAGGGCAACATGTAAGAAGAAACAAAGAAAGTGTCTTAAGGCATGGAGGTTCAAGTTCAAACACAAGAATTTGATTGGAATCATGCCACAACTTGGACAGTATAGACTCATGGAAAGAAAGAGCAGGACGTACAACAGTTCTTTCTCCAATATTCAGGTTGAACCAATGAGGATAGGGGTCACATGGCAGCATTGGAGAATGGGTAAACGACAACAACCACCTCCGTTTCAGCTAAGCGCTGATAGCAGATCCTACATCGATGTTGTTCCGCCTATCTCGCTTCGAAACAAGGCCGGAGAGAAACAGCATATGGGTCTATCTCGGTCGGAACGTGTATGGGAACCAGGTGGATTAGTGTGTATACAAGATCAGTGGGATTGGCTAAGTGAAGTTCAGAGTCCTAATATAATTATGAAGATATCCCAAAGATTCTATGGGACAAACTTAAGCTATCTCATGAGGTTTTCTCCACCATTAACATATTCTCAGAATTGGAAAAGAAAATTTGGTCTAGAAGAATGGATATGTGGGCTAGAAATCTATGATTGCAAGTATACGAAGCAGATGTTGCTGCTTGTAAAACAAGCTTGTCATGTGTGGCATCGTTGGAAGAACACGAATAAGATATTGCATGCGATTTCAGTTCTTATGACACGACATTTGGTGATTAAGATGTTTTTTCTGGATGTGAAGACGTTTAAGCACACAAACGTGGAGGATGTTGTTCAGCTTACAGAACATTTACTTCGGAGAGAGGTGAAAACGAGTTGTTATTGGGCAGAGTTGCGAATAGATACTCAGAAGTATGAAGCATGCTCGGTTAAGCAATTTGAGTTGCAACTAATTTTGGAAGAAAGATATGCATTACAAATCCACGTGCAGACACATCTGTTACAAAATAAGTTGGAGCTTTCATGGACGTGTAACAGTATGTGTGGATGGTTGATTTGTGCTAAGGGAAAGAGGAAGCTGAGGAGCGTTGAAGCTGGTGCTAAGAAGCGAAAGAACAATTTCTCGAGAAATGGTAAGATCATAATATTAGCTATGACAATGAAAGAATATGTGGCTGGTAAAGATGACGGATGGATTTGTGAACTTGAGTTTGATCAAGTTGACTCTAGAGATGACGAAGAGTTTGTGGGTTTAATTGGAGGGACACGCTTGTTTACTTTTCTCGTCAAGGATTATGGAGATGGAGAAGGAATTCCAGTGTTCCTCAGGCCCAATGATTCTGATATTTTGAAGGGGCAAAGCGTTGATGAGATCATCTCACCACCACCTTCAGATTACACACCTCATCTCCAAGCTGGGTTTGCTATTTTTAAGAACTCATTTGCTGAATCTCGTGCTTATGAAGTGTTTCACTTACAAAGACCACCAGAGATATTATCAGACAAAGGTACGCAAAGAAAAGGGAGTGTTCTGCTTTTGGAATTGAGCATAAGTGTTTACCAAGATTTCTTCACCAAGTATTCTGAATTATCATCCTTGAGGACAAGGATGTTGTCGACGAGGGAGTATTGTTACAGGAATTACGCTTTGTTTATCTATATTGGTTTAGCTATTTCTCTTGGTTTAGTATTTCAACTATGTAAACCGAACCGGTTTGATCTTCTACATGTGTAAGCCTTCGGGCCATTTGAGAAAGTTAATAAAAAAAAAAACAAATATCTCCTTCAACCTTTTACTCTCTCTCACGATTCATCATCAGTACCATCATCATACGAATCAGGTGTCTCCGAGATGATTTCTTCTTCCTTCTGATCATCTTCTAGCCCTCGATTCTCCATCCTCCGAGCTCTTGGTGAGCTTCTGGAATTGGAATCTATCGTTACTGAGTTTTCCCGTTTCAACGGATCTGACTTCGGAGCTGTATTTGTTTCGTTCAACATCGAAGAACGATCGGGAGGAGGAAGGAGATGGAGCTTGGTTTTGTTGCAGGTGCGGCGGCGAGCAGCGATGATGGCGTAGCTCCGAGAAGCTCGAGTCGGTTGTTTAACGGCACGGTTAAATCATAGCCGGGGAGACCGAGCTTGTTCTGTTTCATCTTAGCCGACTTATTGTTCCTCTTCTTTCCGAGATCCCTCGCGCTAGGGGCTGCAGAAACGTTGGTGATCGAATCTGAAATCATGGTTTGCAGATGATCCTGACGAGCAAAACATTGGAAAAAATTGAAGAATTGAAATTAAGATGAAGATTCTCAAAAACCCAAATCAGATTCGTCGCTTCAGACTCGAGAGAGAAGAAACGTGAGATTTTTATTTATTATTTTGTTTGTTAATTTGCAGTAAAGCGTGAATTGGTTCAATTATACCAATTGGTTATTGTTAACCAACAATTTACCAAAACCCAAAGTAACGAGAATAATTAAACATGAATATGTAAAACTTAGCTTTGTATTTGACTAGCACGTTCGATGTCGTTGATTTGGAGATCTCAATCGGTAATCGTGACGAGAGAGATCGGAGACTTCATCGGATTTCTAGGGTTTAAAAATAATTTTCCATTAAAATCTCTCTTTCTAGGGCCAATTGTGAGAACCAGGTTTCACCCATATCGTAGATAGGTGAAATTAGTTTAGGTTTTAGAAAAATTAATTTTATTAGAATTATAACAGGACCCGCGATGAGTTGCCTACGTACCCCAGAAAGGGATCAAACCATTCGTAGTTCTTTTACATAGAAAGTTGAGGATCAATAGTATAAATGAGGAGCTCTCCTGTTTATAAGGTTCTAAGCCAACTAAAAACATGATAATTTTTTTTTCCTAATTCCATCAAAAAAAGGAATATCTCCTAAAATCCCTCCGAGATCGATCGGGAAATATTCCGCAAATCTCAGAGGTCAATGATATCCTTGATGAGTCGGGCCTTGATGGACTTTGATATCGTGCCACCGCGATCATGGGCCTTCTCACGGGCTCGAATCATTGTAAATTGGGACTGATTAAGTCGATTTCGGTTCGAATCGGACTAAACCGGAGAGTGCTAAACTCACCTCCAACATCTACCACCAATTTGAGAAGATGGTAAAGCTTGTCCGCTCATTAAATTGTTTTAGCTTGAAGTAATAATTTTGCTAGACATAGAAGACATCCATCTTTCAAGGATTCAATATGGTTTCACGTTGAGGCTCGCATGATCTGGTATAGAGTCTATGAATAGTCTATGAAAGAGCTGCTTTAAACCTGCAAAGGCATAGACATTTTCGAGTTGATTGCTTGCATTTTGTTTTGGTTGCAGTAATGAGCAGACGTAAACATATGTAAAATGGTAAATCCTTACATTTCCAATACGACTTTTGCGTTTGTTTAGTCATGAAGGCTTCCATTATTGATAGGGACACTATGCAGAGCTGGGTCCTGGACAATCATAACCCAAATAATTATAAAGATAAATCGATTTAGTTCTTTTTTGTTGAAAACCTAAAACGTTCAAAACTCACTTACTCATGAACGCCCTCACAGTGAAAAGGAAAACTGCATCAAAACTTAGTAAGTCTGCATCAGGCGAAAGGGGAATAGTAGCATCTCCAATTTCAGAAGCAGAATCTAGTCCTTAGGTAAGCAAGGTGTAGTGAAGGAGTTCTCCTGCGTTGCGCGTAGCGTGTACTGAGGGAAGGATGAGTTCCCGGCTAGTTGCCTGTCTTTGTCCGGGCATTCCTCGCATTACTAAAGAGTATTCATTCTCTTCGGATTAGCAACAGAAGAGGAGAATAAGAAAAAAACTCCCATGAAAAATAGTTACACATAATAAAAAGCCAGAAGCATATTATATTACCAGGAAGCTTATGATCTCCTCGGAGTTGTTCCTTAACCCTCTAAATTAGTTGTTTCCAACAGAATTCCAGGCGTGAAAGTATAATACATAGTAAATGATCACCATCCTTTGGCGAAGGAAGCTAGATGAATAACCGTTGAAAATCTCCTCTCAATCCCATGAGTGATATATGACAAAAGCATGGAAAAAATGTTGGTAAGTGCAAGCAATTTGATTCTGATTGCAATAAGGAAGAGGTGAGAGAGCCTGTTGCTCGGCGATGATCTTTCCATTCCGCATAGCCGCCTCCTTCGCTTACCCTATCAGATCCCTGACAATAATTTTTGGGCAATTAACTTTTCGTTGTTGTAGCTCCAAATTTGAAGCATAAGTCGTGGATAGGGTTGTAATCTCGACTTCAATGACAAAGATGGAAGCGGGCCAGAACTTTTGATGAACCTCTGTTGAGACGTTTTGAGAAGAAATGGGAGAAAAAGTGGTCGAAGGGGATAAATCAAGCCAGCACGAGAGGAGACGAAACGAAGCTAGACGCTCGATTATACCATAGTAAATTTGTAACGGAGAAGAGATCATTAGTCGGCGGCATATACGAAGGGACAAAAAGTTTAGTGGTTCTTTGTGGCTTTAATATTGTGGATCTTGACATGTCATATTTCAATGATTCTATTGGCCGATTATTTTGCCTATTATTTATACTGATGTGGCAGCCTTCAGATGCCTAGAAATCAATCCCTTTTATATAAAGGATACCAGTGGTTGCCCCGGGCTACGCCCGGGTTTTCATGTATTTTGTTTTTTGAATTTTTTTCCTGTTATGATCGAAGAAAATCAATTTTACTGAATCTTCATCAATGATTAAATTATTTACGCGCGTGGTTTGTCAAAACAAAAATTTGTCACCTATATTTTTTTTCTTACTGTTGTTTGAGAAAAAGATATTTTATTTGTTTGCTAATATTTTTTAATTATTATTTTTTTCTAATGATTATTTCTTAAATGGTCTATCTGTTTTTTAATTGGTATTTGTCTGACTTGTGGCGTGTCGAAATTTTTTTTTTTTTAATATTGGAGTTAGTATTTTTAACATTATCATTTGAAAAAAATTATTCATAAAAGAGTTAGTAAACTGATATAAAAAGCTTTAGATTTTATATTGTTATCATTTTATTTGCATGTGTATATGTGGTATACCATGCTATGTTCAATTCAAAAATAACATTTAATTATAAATCTATTATATGTGTGTAGATCCTTTGCTTGTAGTATGCTTGTAATTATTTTTGCATGATAAAAAACAGTATTACATTTATGTCATTTAGTAGTTGATTCGATGGCCTCATATTTCCACTTACTTTTTTTTATACCGCTGACTTCAGTCATTAACCAAATATTCATAAAACAGAGCCGAGAGTTTAGGGTACATCGTAGACAAAATTAGAAATTAATGATGCCAATAGGCACCTTATATTAAAAAAAAATTAAATGAAATGGTGCTAATACTTTCTTCGTATGGTATTTATGGTCTTGATCATCTGATGAGGGGATTCCAATTACATCGTATGTGGCATGATCATATTTGGTATGCTAGCAAACTTGTCTTGAAATATATATTTTCCCTTTTTACCAATTTTTCGTAGACTGTTTACAGATTGATCGAAGAAAAATCTTGTTGTTGTAGTTGTAGGAAGTTCTAGTTTTTCTGCAGTAATTGAATATTTTGTCATTTGGTAATTGTTTTTCACAATTGTTTATTTAATTTCATTACGTACCTTTGCATATTTTTGGGTTGATGCTTGTGACCAGCATAAATGAGATTTTCGTTCTTTGATACACCTGATTTATTGGAAATTTGCCGCTTGTTCATCCCATATAGATAGTTTGATAAGTTTGTTCCTGCAAGAATATTGTGACCAACATAAGTTAAGTTTATGTCTTATTTTTTTAAAACAATTTATAAAATTAATTTTGTTGGTATTACTATAATTTTTGCTTTGGACTGTGGGTTTTTGAGATTTATACCATGTATGATGTGTATATTGGCAATCACATCTTCAATAAATTGTGTATTAATTTGGGAAGTTATATTTTCTAATAATGGATTTGGAATGTAAAATATAATAGGCATACCTGGTGGTTCTTCACTTTTACCTCTTCACTTTTACCTCCTAGACATTGTAGTTGATTGTAGCTTTTTACCCAATACTTGTTGGTAGATATTTTTGGGTAATTTTCATTTAATGCGAAAATTGTAGTTCTACTTGTCATTCGAATGACATACTGATGTGGTGTGAGTTTGAACTTCTGGTTATTTGCACGAACTATGAAATGTGAAATTTCACATATTTGTCCTTCATTCAAATTTTTCTTGTGTTGCTCTGTTAAAGAATGATGCATCGTACTCTCGATAATTTCATCCTGTTTTCAACACATTCTGATTAGTTATAGATAATTTCATTTAATTAATTTAAGAGAAAAATGTGCATACATTTGCGTCTAAGAGAAGGAGAACTATGCTGATTTTTTCCTCATTGTTTGTGTGGTTGTGTGTTTCCCACATTCGACTGATACGAACGATGATTGTCAAGTTTGAAGGGCCCATTTTTATTTGTCTTAAATCAGAGTATTTTGTGTTTGTAGATGTGATTACCATTCTTGTAGAAAAATTAGAACGGTCGTTAGGTTAATTATTTGGTATATGAGTAAATATTCTTATGTAATAAACATATTTAATTTTGCTCATTTTTTGTTTTAATTGTAATGAAAGAAATTTTTTTACCTGTTTGTATGTCTTCTTCCTTCTCTCTTGCGACTTCGATCGATGTTTTTTTACTTTGAGCTTTGGTTTTTTTTTTGTAGAGAATATATATTGTTTGTTTAGGTAGTTGTTATATGTTTTTGCTTCGTGTTGTTATATGTTTTATTTTGCGTAATGAAGAGGAGTTATTTTGTTGACTGATTAATCAGCGGCGGATCTGTATAATTATTTGGGTTAATTAATTTCGTTGACTGTGAAATAGTTATATATGGTAAGTGTTTATCTAATTGGTCTTTCCTAATTTGAATGGCTTATTTTATGGAGATATAGTCGCCATATTTTCTTCCATTTTTCTTAAGATCCCTTTTCATTTTTTGTCTTTATCTTTTACATTTTTCAATTTTAAAACATGCATATTTTATATTTCTGTTTATTTCAAATGAAAGATTTTAGTTTTACATGTTGTTTTCTTTCTTACTTTTTTACCTGTTTGTATTTTTGATCAGAATATTTTTTTTTTGGTTTATTGATGTCGATTTTATTTTATATTTGTTTATATGTTTTGTCGTGTAATGGGAACAACGGATCTGTATATTTAGTTGGGTTTATTAATTTCTTGCATTGTGTAGTAGTTATTTTTGGAAACTGTTAATTCGTTTAAGTCAATTTATATATTTGTTCTTGTATTTTCTTGTATATTAATGTTTTTTTTTCCTTTATTAGAATTACTGATTTAATGGAGATATTTCTATCATAATTTATTCCTTTTTTTAAAATTACTTCCCATTTTTTGAATTTATTTCATATTTTTGGTCTTCCGTGACAAATGGATACAGAGTCATATTTTTGTTTGGGCTTTGTTTTGAAGGTAAAAGGTCATTACAACGCTAACATGGTAACCACTTTTCCCTTGTTTCGGTTTACCTTGAAAGCCCATTTTGAAGCGTATTCTTTTTTGTAGTCATCTTCTTTGTTCGGTCAACGAAGAGGTTCTTTGAAGATGGTGGTAATGTACAAATCTAAACTTTTTATTGGTCTATTTTTTTGGTTACGATATAAGGTTGTTGTTAACCTCCAAAGATTGAAATGTTTCCCAGTATCCATAAGCCTTAATTTGAATAACATTCGTTTTTTAAGAAAAATTATTTAAATTAAAGAATTATCATACATGGAAGCCAGAATTGTTTTCTATCATAAGTTAAAGATATGTTGCCCTACAGATTGGGCAATTTTTCTTTGTATAGAGCCAATTGACAATACACTAATGGTGATATATGTGATTACATGATAGACTGTTGATATCGTTTCTTCCTTTGAATGTTTGTAGACAGATTGGGCAGTCCTCAGTTTCCTCGTCATGAGTTGGAAGCCTTCTAGAAGTGTCTAGATTGGCTATGAGAATGTATGTGTCGATCCTCGCAGGCAAGTTGTTACAGGCAAGTTGTTATATGTAATTTTGAAGTAGATATCAATGGTCGTACCTATATCCATTTGAGTTGATATTTCGACGGCGTTGATGAAGTGTAGAAAGTAAGCAGCCATTCCTGTAGCTTCGATTTCTTCTATCTCGTGATAATTACGAAGAAATTCAATGTTTCGTTCTCAAGGTTGACTGTGTTGTGGATGTCCCGTTTCTTGTGTATGGTATATCTATAATGATATCACTTTGCTGTGTGTGTGGCCTTTTGATAATTAGATGGATTGCGCTGGTTGTGTGTATTAGAAAGGCGTGTTTCATAGGAGAAAGAGTATGTTTGGTGTTGTGGCTCTCCCATGGTCAGTTGTAAGGTGAGAGTTGGATTCCGCCGTAGACTGGGAATCTCCTTTATATAGTTGGTGTAAGGTGGGAGGATGAAGGGGTGGAGTGATATGAAGAGCCATTAACTTGCTCTGCAGTTTCGATTTGAACATAGTGGGCATTTACAATAGAAGAAGGTAGAGGAATGAATTGAGGTATGTGAGGTGCTTTAAGGCAGAACTTGGTTTGTAACGGCAGATGAATTGGAGAAGGGAAAAAGATGAGTCGTCTGAGGCAAGTGTAGGTTGTAGTAGCGATTTAGGTTACAAAGGAGACGACTGAATTAGAAGGATAGAGCTATGATTTGGGTTTGGTGGTTGGGCTGGTATGTAATTTCGTTTTGGGCTTGTGTTTTCGGCATGTATCCATTCTCCGTTCATTGGATGATTTGTCCATTTGAGGAACGTACACTGTAACAGAGAATTTAGGACACGAAAGAGGCGATGAATTTAGATGAATAAAGCTATGTTTTGGGTTTTTGTTGTGGGCTGATATCTTAGTTTTGGGCTTTTCTAGTGGGCCTATATCAATTCCCTTTCGTTGGACGTGGTTAAGTTGTTTAGTTTGGCTGATATTTGATTTGTTTAACGTGGACTATTTGAGCTTGTTGGATGGATATACGAAGGGAGCATTATTATGGTGGACTTTATTGTGGCCCTAACGTTTTAATAAGTTTCGTATACTCGTGCCGAAATCCTATGGTGATGTGACTATATTATTGGTTATAGAAGGGGACACAACAGTTTTGGAGTCTACCATTGGCCGATTATTTTGGCCAATATTTATGTCGACGTGGATTAATATTTATAATTAATAAATTAAACAATTCGATGATCCATAAAGAAGCAAATAATATACCTTCAAGTAAGTTTTATGATTAATTTAAAAATAAAGATACTTAGTTATTCAATATGTATAAGTAAATATTAAAGTTAATATTTTTTTTTTCTAGATTCCTTCGTTTTATCCATGATAGTTGCTATCTTGAGTTCATCATTGCACATTTGTAGCGTTGTTGATGATTCCATTATGCAAGAATTGAATATTATTATTAGAATGTCTATGTCTTTTTTTTTTTTTTTTTAAATTTATTGTTCATCAGCATAATATGTACAAAAGTTGAATTACAAAAATGAAATTTTTAAACAAACGAAAGCTTGGAAAAAAAAAAACTAATTCTTGAAGCAGCAACTCTCGACGTAATTGGATAGCATACCGAACCAGACTTGGAGGAGATTACGAAGACGGTGATCATTTGCATAATCTAAAGAAGAGATCATGTTCCGAATCAGCTTGTCGATGAGTCTACTCATTTGTTTGACTTGCACTTGACCCCTTTGATGAATGCGAGAGCTTCGTTCTCTCCATATCGAGTATAGCGTCACCTGAAACACTAACTGAGATAAGATAGTATGATTTTGATCTCCCTTGAAAGCGATTAGCTGTTGTAGTGTAATCATCCAGTCTGGATTTTGACGTTGGCCAAGCAACTTCCCTGCCACATCGCACCACACTGTAAAAAAGTATGGACAAGCGAAGAAGAGATGATCCCGCGTTTCATTCGGTTCGCCACACAACACACAACCTTGTGTCATTCCCCATCTTCGCATCCTATCTTCTGTGGTTAGTCTATTGTGAACAGCTAACCATGCAATAAAATGACATCGTGGAATTCCGTGATTGAACCACACAACATTTCTCCAAGGGATCTGCACATGAACTGATCGAATTTGATCCCAAGAATGGTAGGTTGAGAATACCTCTTTGTAGTTGTATGTTGATGTCGCCATATGTAATAGTCACGCCCATTCTCATTGTTTGGCAAAGGGTGTGTCAGGAGTTGATCGATCAGAGGTTTGAGGTGTTGTAATCTTGTATGCCTGATACTCCAGCCATTAGGACCCATAGCCTCTTTGACACAAGCAGAAAGAGGTATGCAAATAGTCGAGGACCTGCAGGACCAGTGATGTCAATTATACGACCCAAAGGTAGGCAATTGTCGTGCCAAAAAGACACTATTTTTCCGTCTCGAACAACTCCCTGAATAAATGAAGAGGCTAAGGTCCTTTGTTTTAGTAGTTTCCTCCATATCCATGAGCCCAAATTTGTATCTGGTGCTTTCCAGTAAGACACATTTCTCATTAGGTTGTTTTGTCCAAGCCACCCAAAGAGAACCTGATAGAGTGAATAATCTCCAAATCAAACTCAACGAGAAAACTTTAGAAACGTCACGTAGCCGTCTAATACCCAAGCCTCCCTCCGCCTTTGGCTTACATAGCTCAACCCAAGATATCTTTGCTCCTTTCGTTCTATTCGGTTTACCTGACCATAGGAAAGCACAACACAGTTTCTCGATTTCGTCATAACAACTCGAGGGGAGACAAAATACCGAGCACCAGAAGTTTGAAATACTCGAGATAACAGAAACAATGAGTTGAAGTCGACCCGCATAGGATAGAGATTTACTCTTCCAAGACAACAGTCTAGATCGGATCTTATCTACAAGAGGAGCTTAGTCATTTTTTGTCATTGACTTTGTAGTTAGCGGTAATCCCAAGTAACGAATAGAAAGGTTTTCTATCGGAATACCCAACTCCGCTGCTGCAGCGTGAATACCATTTCGATCCCGACCTCCTACGAATATAGCCGATTTTGTCAAATTGATTCGGAGTCCCGATATTCTAGCAAATTCGTCAAAAACTACAAATGTTTCCCGAAGAGAATTAGCTGATCCATCAGTGAAGACAAGAATTTCATCAGCAAAACTCAAATGTGTGACTCTTACTTGGTTACACCTTGGGTGGGGACCTATTCTTCCTTTCTCTCGGCTCAATATTGATATTTGCTTCACTTGAGAGCAATCCTTCTCTCCATGACCCCATTTACTACAAGAAAACACAGTTTTTACGACCCCCAAAAAGAGTTCCAAAATGGTCGCAAATGAGTCATTTGCGACCATTTTAGGACCAAAAACATTAGTCGCAAATATTTCGTCGCTAAATAGAGTAGTCGCAAAAACAGTCGCTCTTTTGCAACCAATATGTGACTTCCACTATCAGTCATAAATTTAAGACTAATATGTGACTTCCAATATCAATAGTAAATTTAAGACTAATATGTGACTTACAATATCAGTCGTAATTTAGAGACTGATTTGTAACTACCAGTAAAAAAACAAAATAAAAAATAAAAAAATTAAAATTCCATAAATTTGATTAAATATCCGAAAGTTACAAAACATAAAATTCAATATCCAAAAATATCAAAATTTCTCAAACTAGATAAAGCCAATTTTATCTTCTAGTACAGTTCCTTCTCTGCTCCATCAGAATCCTTTTAAAGACTTTTCTTGTTGCTGCCGCTCAAACCATGTGTCTGCATCTGCCCACACTGAAAAAACAACAAAACCAAAAAAAGCAAACATATAATTATATATACAGAAAGTCAAACGTGGACAGAAGACCAGATTCTAGAATCAGCTAGCTCCATAGGCTTCTCAAAATTTTCGTCTGCTGCAGGAACATCAAATATCACATCTATAGCCTTCACCTTAATGCTCGCTTTAACTGCAAAAAGAGTTTTGCAAAAAGTCTTCTCGATCTCATGTTCCACATACATTGCATCAGACCTAAGAAATTCTTGTCCCAGTGAATGACCCGCAGAGCTAGAGCCTATATCTGATAGCAACAAGTCTATATCTAGAAATTAATCACTTGGGTTAGAAGAGTAATTACGAGAGAGCCTTTTCATATAATTCTCTACAGACAAAGATTACTCCATGACACTATGTAAGCAAGGACAAAAGGCACACATTTTGAAAAGGGATATGATAATCATGCTTCCGACCATCTGAGCCTTAGATGAACTTACCAAAACAAATATAAACTAATGCGGTAGGAGTGATTCTCAGGAGGAAAGTAAAAATATTCACATAAAAAGAATACAGAAATATAAATATAAAAACCTATGGAAAGAAGAAACTAATTAGCTGCCACACAAAGCAAGATTACCCTCTTTTCTTTGATGTAGCGTCACTAGAGTTTGGAAATATCTTATGGACATACACTAACTAGTTAAACGAAGCTCATAAGCTCAGTCCTATAACTTCGGAAGGAGATGCAGCTAATTATCAATCTTCAGAGCTAAATGATGTGATCAAACAATTCTCATATGACATGACAACCAAAACATGTATCAAGCAGGGAGATAAAGACAATGTTAAGCTTAGTCTAACACATATGTAGCAATAAAAGGCAAAACACCAATGATTAAAAGGGATTAATTTAATATAAGAAGAAATCCCACACCTTAAGGATGAAAAGCAGATAGTTACGGGTCTCAATACAAAAACTTGACTCCATTTCTGTTCTGCCACCAAACTAGCTAAAACATGAAACTCCATCTCTACCGACACTAAACTTCGAACTGTACAGAGAGAAAACAGACTCACCATGTCGCAGACAAGTCAACCAGAACTGGCTTATCAGAGTTCACAAACAGATCCTCGAACGAGTTGTATGTCTGCTTCTTCGCTTCAATCTGAAGTAATAACGACAATTGTTTAAACCCTATAGAACTAGCAGAAACTAAAAAAGAAGAAGATATTTACAAGATGGTTCACCACCTAAAAAATTTGCAGCCAGCCTGCATCACAATGCTTAAAGAGAAAGGACAATAACAGGTATCAGACATGTATGAGAAATTTTCAAAACAGTTTATTGCTAATAGCACTATTACCTCAAGCACGGTTCCCAGATAATCAAATACAGCCAAAGAACGGATAAGGTTGAGCCCCAAACAAAAATAAGAGCAAATCTATCTAAAGGGGAACAAAAGTAAAAGCTAAGGGAGAAGGAACAAAACCGAAATCACGAGCAGAATACCGCGATGGCGTTGTTGACACAAGAAACGAAATCGAAGCTTCCATTTGTACAGAGAACAAATCCGAATTTCGTGGGATTGAAAGATTCACAGCAGGGATCACCAAAACGAAGGAGTATCACACCAATCGACGCTCATAGACTCAAAAAAGAGTTAAATCCAAGGCCTTGAAACCAAGGCCACTGAAATCGATAATTTGAATCTGAATAAAGGAAACCAAGGCCAATCCATTAGCATTCAAGCGCTCAGCGAAAGATAAAGGAGAGAAATTTATTCAAAAAAAAGAAAGAGAGAGCGAGACTATATCTAATATTTTAGTTTAAATATTAAACTAAAATATGTTAATTAAATTTTGAAAAATTTCTATATTTCAAAATCATTTCTTATAAAATACATACGGACTTACTACATGTTATACAACCATAAGTTTAAAATATTGAAATTTTAAAGTTTTTTCTCTGTTATCATGATTCAGTGTATTTAGTAGATTAAATCTATGTAAAAACGTACAAATTAACATATTTACAATTCTATATTGATGATTTTTTTTAAAAAATTGAGTGGAGTTGCTAGAGAGTAGCAAATCAGTTGCAAATTTGGGACTCTTTTAAGATTACAATTTCCAACTAAAAAATAGTCGCTAATTTGGGACTCTTTTGCGACCATAATTATATCGTCGTTAATTTGCGACTCTTTTGCCACTGCAATACGAGTGGTCGTTAAAGAGTCGCGAAGTTGTCACACTTTAGTCCCACTTTTTTGCGACAAAAAAAGAGTCTCAAAAATTGGTCACAAAAACTGTGTTTTCTTGTAGTGATTTGTTGCATGAGTTACAGCGAGGTGGTAACCAAGGATAAGACACATCGACTATAACACCTTCTCCCTTCGATATTTTGAAATTGATCTTTTCCGTCAGAGGTTTTTTCAGATTTACCTCCACTAATAATCTTGCTACATCCATCCTTATACATCGCTCAATGTTAGGATGGAGCTTAACGAACTTCCCCGTTGTCTTTGATAAGAACGTTAGCCCATGTTCCGAATACAGAGTACCTGGAACCCCTCGTAGATCAACCCATAGCGGCATAGAGCTGAGGTATGGAGGGTTGTGAGCTGTTTCTGGGTTCCACTCGTTGACTACTAGCGGCACATCAGCTACATACCAATATTTTCTATTCAAGACACGCTTACGTAGTCTTGGATTTTCAATACGAAATAGCACAGTTGTTTTGTTTATGAACTACACATCGATCTTTGGGGATCATTATGTGGTAGTCCATATACGGTTAACGGTAGCATGGATTGACCCAACATGAGGCGCATCCCCCATGAAGTAACCAACAACAAACTTCTTCCAAAGAGGCGTCGCTTCCCCTAGAACTTCAGGGATAATCACCTCTGCAACTCCATTGGATAGCACAAAATTGGATCTGCCTCATGAACCTCAGAAGACCACGCTCCTTTTTCCCCTTGACGCTCTTTTGGTGAGGGGGGCGGTAAAGGAGATGGAATCTCCGGCGGTGAAGGTAATGGTTTCTCTGGTTGCGACGATGGTGGATCTTCAGGCAGAGATGGTGACGGATCCTCCTGCAACGGAGGTGGCTCCATGATGATGAAACCAGCAGGATCTAATGAAGCTCCGACGAAGAAACAAGAATCCGATGATCCTCTGATTGGTGACACTATTCCTAGTGCTATCGCTACTTTTCTCTTTTTCTCTCTCGTTCCGTTATTTCTAGAATGTCTATATCTATGGCTATGTAATGTAAATGTGTTTGTAATTTCCTAAAATTATAAGAGAACTTCATTATAAACATCTAAATAGTACTTACGATTTTATTAACTAATGTTGTCCCATCGATTTGTTGTTGCCTTGTAGCACCTTTTTGTTTTCTAATCTGGAAAATGATAAATATAAATAGTTCTTATGAATGTGTTTAATATGTTGTAAGTTTGTTGATTTCTAACCTTCTCAAGTTGGGAGGCCATTGTAGATTTCTTTGTACACAATGTTCTTAACAGCTTCTTGTATCTGGTCTGCGTCTTGTACGATGGTTAGTCCTTTCCTTGAAGTTACCCTTGACAGAGCAACATATAATTATCCGTGAGTGCACACTGGTTTGGGGAGGTATAATAGAACCGATTTCAAGCTTTGTCCTTGACTTTTGTTGATTGTCATAACATAGCAAATTCGTATTGGGAATTGTCGTCTCCGTAAGGTGAATGGGTGCTTTGAGTCTGGTGGTGATAAAATAATTCTCGGTAGCAATACTCTTTTACCAAAGTGACTACCAGTTACAATTTCATCCCCAATAACTCGATCTCCCATATACGTTATGATAAGCCTAGTTCCATTGCACTACCTTCTTTTTGATTGATGTTCCTGAGCAGCATGATCGGTACGCCAACTTTTAAACAAATCTTATGGGCTGGCAAACCCGGAAGCTCCAATGAGTTTGGATATTCCACTGCATAAATCGTCTCAAAGAAGTCGTAAAAGTGCGACCGTTTTGCGGCGATACTTAATAAATCACAAATCTATACCCTAAACCCTAAACTTTCAATCATTTTATTCTAAATATGACTTTACAATCATTCTTATTCTAATTCTAACACTACAACTCTTTATTTAAACAATAAAACAAGATATGGTAATTAAATTTTGAAAATTTTCTATCTTTCAAAATCATTCCATATAAAACACATATACACTTACTACATTTTTGAGTTTATACAAACATAAGTTTAAAAATATTGGAATTTAAAAGTTTTTTTCTCTTTTATCATGATTCAATGTATATAGTAGTTCAAATCTATGTAAAAACGTACAAATTAACATATTTACAATTCAATATTGATGATTTTTATAAAAAAATCGAGTGGAGTTGCTAAACAGTCGCAAATAAGTCACAATTTCATGTGTTGGTCACGAATCGGTCGCAAATTAGTGAGTAATTTAAGACTCTTTTGTGACTACTAATAAAAATTAAAATGGTCGCAAAAGTGCGACTGTTTTGTGACTGTTCTTAGTAAGTCATAACCTTATAGCCTAAACCCTAAACTTTCAATCATTTTTAATAAAAATATGACTATACAATAATTCTTTATCTAATTCTAACACTACAACTCTCTATTTAAATATTAAACTAAGATATGTTAATTAAATTTTGAAAAATTTCTATATTTCAAAATCATTTCTTATAAAATACATATGTACGTACTACATGTTATGATAATATACAACCATAAGTTTAAAATATTGGAATTTTAAAGTTTTTTCTCTGTTATCATGATTCAGTGTATTTAGTAGATTAAATCTATGTAAAAACGTACAAATTAACATATTTACAATTCTATATTGATTATTTTTTTTTTAAAAATCGAGTGGAGTTGCTAGAGAGTAGCAAATCAGTTGCAAATTAATTTGGGACTCTTTTGCGACTACAATTTCCAACTCAAAAATAGTCGCTAATTTGGGACTCTTTTGCGACCATAATTATATCGTCGTTAATTTGTGACTCTTTTGCCATTGCAATACGAGTGGTCGTTAAAGAGTCGCGAATTGGTCACACTTTAGTCCCACTTTTTTGCGACAAAAAAAAAAAATCTCAAAAGTTGGTCACAAAAACTGTGTTTTCTTGTAGTGATTTGTTGCATGAGTTAAAGCGAGGTGGTAACCAAGGATAAGACACATCGACTATAACACCTTCTCCCTTCGATATTTTGAAGTTGATCTTTTCCGTCAGAGGTTTTTTCAGATTTACCTCCACTAATAATCTTGCTACATCCATCCTTATACATCGCTCAGTGTTAGGATGGAGCTTAACGAACTTTCCCGTTGTCTTTAATAAGAACGTTAGCCCATGTTCCGAATACAGAGTACCTGGAACCCCTCGTAGATCAACCCATAGCGGCATAAAGCTGAGGTATGGAGGGTTGTGAGCTGTTTCTGGGTTCCACTCGTTGACTACTAGCGGCACATCAGCTACATACCAATATTTTCTATTCAAGACACGCTCACGTAGTCTTGGATTTTCAATACGAAATAGCACAGTTGTTTTGTTTATGAACTACACATCGATCTTTGGGGATCATTCTGTGGTAGTCCATATACGGTTAACGGTAGCATGGATTGACCCAACATGAGGCGCATCCCCCATGAAGTAACCAACAACAAACTTCTTCAAAAGAGGTGTCGCTTCCCCTAGAACTTCAGGGATAATCACCTCTGCAACTCCATTGGATAGCACAAAAATTGGATCTGCCTCATGAACCTCAGAAGACCACGCTCCTTTTTCCCCTTGACGCTCTTTTGGTGAGGGGGGGCGGTAAAGGAGATGGAATCTCCGGCGGTGAAGGTAATGGTTTCTCTGGTTGCGACGATGGTGGATCTTCAGGCAGAGATGGTGACGGATCCTCCTGCAACGGAGGTGGCTCCATGATGATGAAACCAGCAGGATCTAATGAAGCTCCGACGAAGAAACAAGAATCCGATGATTCTCTGATTGGTGACACTATTCCTAGTGCTATCGCTACTTTTCTCTTTTTCTCTCTCGTTCCGTTATTTCTAGAATGTCTATATCTATGGCTATGTAATGTAAATGTGTTTGTAATTTCCTAAAATTATAAGAGAACTTCATTATAAACATCTAAATAGTACTTACGATTTTATTAACTAATGTTGTCCCATCGATTTGTTGTTGCCTTGTAGCACCTTTTTGTTTTCTAATCTGGAAAATGATAAATATAAATAGTTCTTATGAATGTGTTTAATATGTTGTAAGTTTGTTGATTTCTAACCTTCTCAAGTTGGGAGGCCATTGTAGATTTCTTTGTACACAATGTTCTTAACAGCTTCTTGTATCTGGTCTGCGTCTTGTACGATGGTTAGTCCTTTCCTTGAAGTTACCCTTGACAGAGCAACATATAATTATCCGTGAGTGCACACTGGTTTGGGGAGGTATAATAGAACCGATTTCAAGCTTTGTCCTTGACTTTTGTTGATTGTCATAACATAGCAAATTCGTATTGGGAATTGTCGTCTCCGTAAGGTGAATGGGTGCTTTGAGTCTGGTGGTGATAAAATAATTCTCGGTAGCAATACTCTTTTACCAAAGTGACTACCAGTTACAATTTCATCCCCAATAACTCGATCTCCCACATAAGTTACGATAAGCCTAGTTCCATTGCACTACCTTCTTTTTGATTGATGTTCCTGAGCAGCATGATCGGTACGCCAACTTTTAAACAAATCTTATGGGCTGGCAAACACGGAAACTCCAATGAGTTTGGATATTCCACTGCATACAATGTTTCATTTTGTGTGGATTTAGTATATGTTATGCCAAAGCTATCCGAACTGAGATACTCCCTAGACACCCTTTCTACTTGAGATATCATGTATGCGTTAATTTCATCAACAATCTCATTTCGCGGAGTGAGGATAGCTCTTTTTGTGTAGTATTCTTTATTGATTTTCGAGCATTATGATGGTCATATGTTTCCTCTATGATTTCTTTTAGAGGGTTGTTGCCGGTTTCCTTTATCAATTGCTTATCAACCACCACCATCTGCCCATCATCTGAATTCTCATCACTTGTTTCAATGGTAGGGGCGTCCCCGTCCCCAACTCTTAGCACCCAATCAGCAATATCACCATCTGACTCGTGTAGTCTTATATTTCTTTAATATATACTTCTTGCATGATTCCCACAAATAAGATTCACTTATAGATGCAAAAACTGTGTCTACCCGAGTACCTTGTGGTATAACTGGTAATATTTGCGTGAAATCTCTACCTAGAAGAACTGTCTTCCCGCCGAAGGTATGCTCTTTTGCGTCTGGATGGTGATGAGACTTAATGTCTTGTCTAAGGCCTTAAAAGGGTGTCGATGTGCCATTGGTGCTTCATCCCAAATGATCAGATCTGTTTTTTTTATTAGATCTACAAGCATTGTTCCCGGCATTATATGACAAACTATTGTTTAGTAACGGTGAATGGAATCTTGAATCGTGAATGGGCCGTCCTACCACCAGGTAATAGTAGTGCTGCAATCCCTGAAGACGCCACTGGCAATACAATCCCTTTAATTGATCGTAGCTTTGAAATAATTGTCATGTATAAAAATATTTTCCCCGTCCCGCTTGGTCCATAAACAAAGAATAACTTACCAAGATGATTTTCAATTGAATCCATCACTGCCTCATAAATATTTCTCTATTCTGTGTTCAGCTGTCTGAAAAGGGATTCATGTTCTACTTTTTGCTACGCGACATTGTATTGCATTTCTTCTTTCCACAAACTATTTCCTACTGCTTTTAAAAGGTTTGGATCTGGTTGTGGGATCCCTTTAAACTCTTTAAAGTCCGTTCGTGTTGATGCAAAATTTTCTCCACCTCTATCAACGTATATTGTTCTAGCGCAACCTCATCCAAGTTTAAGTTCTTATGAGTGAAAAGGGTTTGTTTTCTGTATGTCATGTCCTCGCTTAATGACTTGCAACAACGCTTCCAAAGCTCTTTAGGTTTACCAACCTCGCAATATATGAGCAATGTTACAAACATGTGTTGTAATTGATGAGGTGTTGCCCATGTATTTGTTTCGTCCATCGCAACATGCCATTCTTGATCACTGTCCAACAAACCTTTGGCGTAACATGCGGCTTTGTAATCAAGATGTATGTGGTTCCCAACTTTCCTTAGTTCTTCAAAACGTTTGGCTCCTCTTACATGATTTATTATTATCCGTAAGTAATAGAGATCTCCTTAGGCTGGATGTATGGTTACTATTCTCACGATTGAATCTCATCTTTCTCGTTCAGTCCATATCTTTAAAGCTTGATCCCATACAAAATGTTCTAGTATTTCAAAGTAAGTCCATTTATGCGCTTCTTCGGATCTTTTTTTTAATTCGAAATACTCAGTGAGCATAGTTTTCTCGATCCCCGGTCTTCCCAAAACACGATTCAGATTATCGATTTCTTTGTAGGTGACGTTTTGCTGGCTAGGCAAATGGATGATTAGTTTATGAAATGACGGCTTTCGTTTGTGTATGTGTAAAGCAAAAGTCTTCCACATAGCTTCACATGCTAATAAATACCGACAATCTAGATATTCTTGTAGCTCATTTCTGTGCATCTTGGTCTTCCCTTTACCATCGGCGCTTGTACCATGATTATTTCCCTTCTCAATAACTATTGTCACCTTATCAACTCTTTAAGTAATATATTTGAAAAGGTACTTTATCGCGCTTGTTCTGTTGCACCATTCAACATTTATGTGTGCCTTGTACTTTTTCAGAATATCAAAGTTTTTTTTATAGAATGTATTAAACATGTATGTAAGTAAAGTTTGGTGATATATTTTGGTAGCTACCTCTTCTCTCACGTGTAACACGTCTAGATAGCAGAATTGCTCTTCTCATTGCTCGCGCGTTTTTCCGTCGAACTACAAAACAAAAGTTATGTTAACTTTTATAGATTTTTATATTCCTTTGGAAAAATGTTGTCGTAGTTCTCGAAGAGAGTACTATAATACCGTATAGAGCACATATGTCACATCCACCTTAAATAATAACACACTTTCTTTGAACCCGAAAGGTTTTGAAATGTATAATACACACTTATATATAATTTCATATTCAATGTCGATTAATTATGATACGAAGAGGTACTTACAATTGTATAGGTTCGATCGATGCAGAAGGAAGTCCTTCACATAAGCTGCTTGGTTGACTTGTTTGAAAGTAAATTATGTAATGTATATTATGAAGCAAGACTTATTTGAGAATATTTGAAAGTCTTAACTATTTGAATCGTCAAGTGGGATGAAGGGAAAGTGAATCTTTTCCTCTCTTTTTTTGTTATAGTTAAGATAAATTAATTTTTGTTAGTGTTGGGTTACATACCTTTCGATCGATTGCGTGATCCCAGAGGTCGGCTTCGTTTCCGTGGCTGGTTATTTGTCCATTGAAGTTCCTGTGTGAATGGATGTTAAAGATGTTAATTACGACTTTATGTGTTGGTCATATACATATATTATGCGAAGTTTGAAATTGTAATTATCATTTTCAAAATTTGGCCGTGTTCACCTTAAAAATGGCATGATTATAAATTTGATGATTTTGAAGATTGATAAAATGACATTTGTGTAATAGAGTTTGAATTCTCTTATGCTATTTCGTATATAGTTTACACTATTATCTAATTGTTGCTAACTCATAAGAATTCTACTATATACTTGACGGTATGGTTTGTTCTATGTGGTCTTTATATCATATAAATTATATGGATAAAAACAATATATTATATATCGGGTGTACATATATATATATATATGTAGTATAAATAATTTTAAATGTTAAAGCATTACCACCCATATTTATACAATGATTAAGTTAATTATCATATATGTGGCTATTTATTTTGTCATTTTTATATTTGTATTTTATTTAATGTGTTTATTTTAGAAATTTTGGTTTTCTGAGAAGATATAGTTGTTTGTAAAAACAATATTGTCGATTTTAAAACTTAATATTAATTCGTTGAGGTACAGAAAATCATTTAAGTTTTATTTTTCCCCAAAATTTAATTTTGTAGCCTGTTTTTAATGTATATAACAAAAGTAATTTATTTACGTGTATGTTACTAATTTGATATTAAATTAATAATCCTTAAGTTACTAATATGATATTTACTTTAACAATAACTATGACGACATACAACTTTTCGTGTTAATTTTTTTTGTAAATTTTAGGAGTCATTAAGTTATACAATGTTCTTCTAGTGGTTTAAATTTAATCATGCAATAAGTTATAAGAAAATTCTGCAATTGCCTTTTTTGCATAAAGGAAAGCACGTCTCTGTATATATTTATACGAAAACATGCAGATCGTGAAACAAAAATTAACTACGCAATACATCGAGATAGTTATCTAATTGAAAATCACATATACTATTACACAAAGAACATAGATTATATTTTCAAATATTTATATATATATATATATATATATATATATCTAATAGTAATCACACATATTTTTTACCCAAAAAAAAATTACTCTGATATTTAGTCCTCGTATATTTATAAATTAATATTTGTGTTATATAATTTTCTTTAAGATGATTTAAATCTGTTATTAATATTTTCTTACTTTATGACCCACATGTAACGGTGGGAGAGTATACCTGCATGATTAATATTTTGGTTTAGAGATTTGTTTTGAGACCCGGGGGGTCGACCTCTTTTCCGTGGTTGTGTATCGATTGATGGACCTGTATTAAACAAAATTAAGCAAAATTTTTTTTTTGTTAATTCAAAACTATATGAAGTTGAGTTCCTTTACTTCCATTTTTTTTATTCTGGCGGGGATTTTCTGGTTTACGCATGACTCTTACTTTTGAACTGTATTTGTATTAACTTAGTATTCCTTGGATTAGGATTCCAACCCTTCGTGTTTATTTGGTAGCAACATGTAATTTGGCAGAATAAGTGAATTAGTAAAAGTACGTAGAGGGATAATATTATATTTAGTTAGTTATACATAGGCCTGCGACTTTAAACCGAACCGAGCTAACCGAACCGAACCGAACCGACATTTTGTAATTTCGGTTATAGTTCGGTTATTTTCAGCAATATTCCAAAATTAATTTTGGTTCTCGGTTCGGTTCGGTTCGGTTCGTCTGAACCGATCGGTTAACCGACATTTTTATTAAAAACAAAAAAAAATTAAATTTTTTAAATTTTTTAAATTTTTATTTTTTTTGATTTTTTCCAAAAAAATCCAATAATAACCAAAAATACCCGAACCGAAGTACCCGAAGTAACCGAAAATACCCGAACCGAATTACACGAAATTACCGAAACTATCCGAATTAAACTAAATTTCCCAAAATTTTGGTTATTTTTGGTTATAAAAAAAAATAACCGAACTACCCGATAACCGAACCGATATTTTGTTCGGTTATTTTCGGTAGGATTTTTGAAAACCGAACTATCCGAAGTAACCGAATTCGCAGGCCTAGTTATACACATACCTTGTTATTAATTTTCTGGTGACGGTAAGGTGTTTGCGGAGATGGTAAAGTTTGTGGATGAAGTAGTTTAGAAAACTGGAATGGTTTTGTGTGATGAAAAAAAGTGGTTACTATATAAGTTTTATGAGAGATTAGTTGTATAGCATTGTTGTGATTTATTTGAATTGAATCTCTATTAATTTGTATCTTTGACTTTCCTTAATTAAATGAAATCTAATATTTGAATAAATGCGTTCCGTTTATTCTTTAATTTAAATATTATTAAACATATATATAGTGGAGTTATTGGTCATTAATAGGCGTTTAGTGAGGCGTAATAGGAGTTTTTTGGTTAGTGTAAGCTTAATCATAGTCCTAATTTAAATGTAATCATAAATGTTTGATGTAATAATTTCAACGGAATTTTAAAGATCGGGAAATTTAAAGGTGATCACTGAAATATAATATTTGGTCAATGCAGAATCAATCTCCAAAAATAGTGCACTAAGAAAATGCACATATACAAATACAAATGGTTTTTAAAAGTGCACTAAGAAAAGATGATGGTGAGTAATTGTTGTTTATGAACGCCAGATCATCGTAAATCATAATACGGTGTCAGAAATCATATTGTATTTGATTTAAATCATGTAATTTTGTTTGAAAACATAAATTGAGAGTCATAAGATCATTATTGGAACAAAGAGGAAGACATGGTGAGAGATAGTAGAAGGAGAATGCGTGAACATCGTCATTCATAATAAAGTCGAGAAAGTGCTGGTGGTGCTTGTGCTAAAGTGGTTGTGGATCTATTAAAGGTTCCGGCGTGGACGTTGTTTTTTGTGTCTTCCCTTGCAAACTTAATCTTTTTGCTATTCTCTGTTGTTTTGTCTTCAATGGAGGCGTTGTTCTTGTTGTCACTGTCGCTTCTTTATGTCTCGAGAGTGACAATGTTAGTAATTTCAGTAGGCGACAAATGTTCTTCATTTTCTTCTTCAAGGTCACCATTCGCGTTTTCTATTGTGAGTTTCGGAAGTTCGGCTGGCTCAACGATCTTAGTAACTGTGATAGTTTGCCTAGTAGCGCCGAAGTTGTATGGTGTTACTTTGACTTTGAATTTGTGTGTCTGGCCGATGGCATCAAGTAGACTTTGTGGGACTGGTACCTCATTTCTTGGACTCTTATTTCCAACTGACTGCAAGATATGCCCTAGCTAAATGTTGTGAGGTTATGTTGTTTATATATTTTGGGTTAAGTTTTGTAGATGGTTACCTCAAAACAGTCGTCAATTATATCCGCAACTTTTCTCCCACTTAGCTGAGTTCCAGCATCGTCGAGAAGAACAAAAGTAGCTTTGTTTCCAATGTCGTGGACGGATATTTCCACTCGATACATGTGTGTGAGAAATATCAATATGATTACATTTTTTTTAATTATAGTAATTGGAGATCCAATAGCGTATTGTGTTTTGCATGTATTGCACACCAACGAAGTAGGTCCTCGGCTTGCTTTTGTGTTGCATCCAGTGCAAGAGATGTATTACCAACTTTTATCTTGTTCCACGCCATCAATGGTTGCTATGCAATTGAAGTTTGCCACCTGTTATTATTTAGGTATGGAGTACTTAGTATGAAAGAAACACAAAACTGAAAACTGAAGTGGCCATACAATTTTACGTGAATTAAGCATTGGATAATCTGTATGCATGTTATCCACCTTTTTACTTAGAATAGTGGCATGTAAGGGCATTCATATATCACGAGATGGAGAACCCAAAAAAGAGAAAATAATCTATTAAAGCTAAAGAGCGTAAGTGGTATAATTGAGAGAAAAAAAAGAAGAGACAATTGAGATCTTGAGGAATATTAAATGCCAATCAAGTTATTTCAGTCAACATAAACATTAAAATGCAAGAATGGTAAGAAAATTAAAACGTGTTGATACATTGTAACGAATAACTATTTTAAAATGATGACAATGTGCATTGCTCTACACACATGAGCGAGTTACAGTTAAGTTAGAAATATATACTTTATTTCTATTTGATTTCCAAATGAATCATCAACTCATGTTCGTAGGTATGAATCTAAATGGATAATTTAGAAAGTCAGAGTTGATTATTAGATCTAATGTTCATTTTTATATAAATAATACAGATTTTTAAGTACCTGGGCTGGTTCTTTGCGCAAGAAGTGGAATATTCACCAATGGTGAGAGTTTCAAGCTTGGTGACCTCAGACGCATTGACATAGGTATAAATAATATGTAGATATGACCATAGGTATTAGAAAATCATGGGTAAATTGAACATACCAAGTTAGATATTCACTGGTCGGAGCAACCTCACAATCAAAGAAAACTCTAGAGGACATAGAGCTGAGAGACATTCTTCATGCAGTGGGTTTAATTTCACATTTGAGATGGACAGAAAATAAAATTCTTTTGTTGTGAGATAAAAAAAGATCATAATGTGTTAAATTATGAGAGTAACATGCATTCCCTAGAAACAAAGGAATCATTCTATTCTCATGAATCAAAAGTAATGATCATTTAAAACATGTCAGTTTATTGTGGTAACCAAAAACACTACAAGGGTGGTCTCACTTGTTGAAATTTCTTGCGGAACTCCGCGGCGGCGTTGTCCCAAAAGTAGATGGTCACAATTGGCCCTTTGTGTGAAAATATTTTGCACAAGGTTAATGATGTTAATGTTTATTTTGAGTATGAGAAAACGGATATAGGAATTTGCTCACTCTCTAGGTTGAAGGTGGATTGATACTCGCCCCTTTAGTTGCCCGTCACCATCCAATACAGGGCGTTGCTGGAGGTTCCGACCGTCGATGAGCTTTAGGTGGCCAATGATATCTACAATTTTACAAATTTTTATCATGGTTTTGTAGGAAACTTTTGTAGGCAGTATGTTAGATAGGTAGTGTTTGTTGGAGATATTACCGTATAGATCGCCTTTCTTGTCTGAGGTGACGTCGAATTCGTCGAATGAATGAAACCGGAACCGGTCGGCATCTATGGAGTATGCTTGTTGGGGGAGTTCAGTCAAGATGCTTAAGTCAGTGAAGTAGATGATGTATATGTGGTCTGTAACTCGAAACATGTTTTTGTTGGCGGTAGCGTAGAAGTTGGTGAGCCTGTAGATGAATTTCGGTTTGAGGCGACCGGTGTAGCGAGCCATTCGGTTGGGAGCAATGAAACCTTGAATGACATTTCCCTGTATTGGTGGAAAGAATTACAACATCATAGATAATAAATGGAGAGAGAAGGTACATACCGAAAATATCTTATTAAATGAAAAACATACCTAAACTAATGTAAACAGAAGACAACAAAACGTAGAAATACAAACATGTAGTGGATTATTTTACCAGTTTTTAAATAGGAAATGAAGCCTAAAATAATCGTCATAGGAGAAAGGAAAGTCAATGTTAGGTATTGTTGTGTTTATGACCCATTAGAAAATGGATGAAAGAAATGATGCCATACATTTTTATCAATGAGAAGTAAATCGAGGCCAATGAGTAGGCCACCTTTTGTTGGGTTCCTCGCTTCCCAAAAATGGATGACTCTGAAAACCAGTTCCTCCTTGCTTAGACCCGATTCAACATCATTGAAGAACATGTGGGGTTGAATTTGTGCAGCAATATTTGAGCTTTTGGGAGCCATTGCTATGTTAGGATATGTGGGACGTAAGGTGAGAGTTGGATTCCGCCATAGACTGGGAATCTCCTTTATATAGTTGGCGTAAGGAGGGAGGATGAAGGGGTGGAGTGATTTGAAGAGCCATTAACTTGCTATGTAGTTTCGATTTGAGCATAGTGGACATTTACAATAGAAGAAGGTGGAGGAATGAATTGAGGTATGTGAGGTGCTTTAAGGCAGAGTTAGTTTGTAACAGCAGATGAATTGGAGAAGGGAAGAAGATGAGTCGTCTGAGGCAAGCGTAGGTTGTAGCAGCGATTTAGGTTACGAAGGAGACGACTAAATTAGAAGGATAGAGCTATGATTTGGGTTTGGTGGTTGGGCTGGTATGTAATTTCGTTTTGGGCTTGTGTTTTGGGCTTGTATCCATTCTCCATTAATTGGATGATTTGTCTATTTGAGGAGCGTACACTGTAACAGAGAATTTAGGTGACGAAGGAGGCGATAAATTTAGATGAATGAAACTATGTTTTGGGTTTTCGTTGTGGGCTAATATCTTAGTTTTTGGGCTTTTCTAGTGGGCCTATATCAATTCCCCTTCGTTGGACGTGGTTAAGTTGTTTAGTTTGGCTGATATTTGATTTGTTTAACGTTGGACTATTCGAACTTGTTGGATAGATATACGAAGGGAGCATTTGTTTTGATTATGGTGGGCTTTATTGTGGCCCTAAGGTTTTAATAAGTTTCGTATACTCGTGCCGAAATCATATGGTGATGTGGCTCTATATTATTGATTAAAGAAGGGGACACAACAGTTTTGGAGCCTACCATTGGCCGATTATTTTGGCCAATATTTATGTCGACGTTGATGGCTTTAGAAGCCAGGAATTGAATCCATTTTATATAAAGGAGATATATGTTTGAAATATTATTTCGATTATAATTTATTATAAATGTATTTATTTTCTATTTATTTTTATAAATATTTCCAAAAAAAATTAATTTTAACTTTCTCATAACTATCCGAGGAAATATAATAAAAATAATATATTTATTTTCCTCCTTTCCTCGGAAAATTCTCGGTACTGGGCGATGATTTCCGACAAACGCCTCCTCCATCGGAATTTTCCGATCAAGAAATCGCCGGAGTTTCGTCGAAACTTGGCGAGGGAATACCGATTAATTGATCATCGGAAAGTTTTGTCGGTAAAACCTCAAAGTTTCCGATAAATTTCTGACTACCTATTTCGAGAATTTTCTGATGACTTTGTTTCTCGGAAATTTACCAATAACTTTCCGAGAAAAGTCGTTTTCTGACACGCTCCTTCCGACAATTTCCTGTTTCTAGGTATTTCACCGGAAAATCCGGTTTCCGACAACATACTGTCGATATGGGTCGTCGGTATATAATATGTTTCTTGTAGTAAAAAGAGGTTTAGAACATCACAAAGATGTTTTCTTTCTCTTTTATCGAGATTGTGAAGACAAATCTCATTTTCAAAATCATATCAAAGCATTGTTGCTTTGAAAATAAAGCAAAGCATTTTTGAGATCAGACTCTCTACGGATGGGCCGTTTTCTCTCTTTCGGAGTGAAAAACAAAACAAGAATGAACATTTGAATATTTTCTTATTCAAAAATTCCGTCTATTATGAGCGCTTGTTTAAGCACTACGATGATAAGTTTTTAGAAAATTTTATTTGTCCAATAATCTCCCTTTCAAGTGAGGGAATAATCTGCTTATCTCTAGTTAGAGATTAAGAGAAATAATTTTTCTTTATTTCTCAGGTTTTTAAATCTGTTTTCGTTGACATCAAGATGGAATTCTCATATCTTCATATATGGTTTTTCTCTATGTTTTTGTTGACATCAAGATGGAATTCTCAGATCTTCAAATTTGTTTGCGAGATATCGCTTTCAGTCATTTCTGACTAACATCACGTGGATGCGTCTTTTTGCCATCTCAATCTCTTGCATTGGTGTTAGATGCCTATCCCTTCCTTCTAGCGCCCAAATTGTTGTAGTTGGAATTACAACGGTCAAAATTTGTAAATAGAAAATAATCGAAGGACTTGGTTTATATCTTTAAATTACAAAAGATTGTATGGCTTTTCAGCAATAAACAAGAATCCGAAATCAGAGCGCAAAGTGAGCGAATTGAGAGTAGATTTGGGTGGAGAATATTGGAAAATTATAGTGGTTCCAAAGTGAAATATAGTAGGAAATGAACATAGGATTTCAGTCCGAGGTGAATAAATAAGATAAAAAGGTGTTTATAATAGCGTTAGCTACGTACCCATTGCAGGATCAAACTATAACGTAGTTCGTTTGAATACAATGATCATATTCACAAAAGAAGGATTTTCGCTAAAGATTCTCTTAGGAAGAAGATAACTTCACTTCTCCTATAGAATTCGAGCTGCATAAAAATATTAAGTATTAATGTGTGTTTTTCCCATGGAGAAGTCACCAATGATGGCCTCCTCTCCTTTTTATATTGTTCAACGTTCCTTTTAGCTCGCCATTGTGTAACGTCTTCTCTCCCCTTAATGCCTCATTTACAACCATTAATTGGCGAATTAATCATTCAATTAAGGATGAAATATGACCGTTGATTATCTCTGAATATCATTGACCGTTGACTCTTTGACCATTCCAAGTTAAGTGGATCTTCTTGGGTTTATAGAGATAATAAGCATCCGAGAATGCAACCCATATCCATATGGAAAATCCTCCACCATCATATATAGTAAAAGCAAAGTAAATTTTGAAGAATAGAGCTCTCTCATTCACCCTAAACCGTAAAACTTGGTTAGTCCTTTTTATATCAGTTTGATTTAAGTTTTTTTGTCGTACCGATTATCGATTTTGGGCTTTCAGTTTTAAAATTTTAGGGCCCATTTTTCGAAAACCCTACGTAATTTCGAGTTTGACATTCTGTGGCCGCTTTTATATTTTTTTAGGCTGCAATTTTCGTGTTGTCGAAACCCTAAGTTTTTGGCTGGCTATAAATATATCCCGCGTTCATAATTTGTTTAACTCATTGATTGTGTGTTGTTGGTAACACTCATAGTTTTTGTGCCGTCTTATTTTTCTTATGCTCTCTTTTGGATTGATTTTTTTGTAATCTGTGTGCCGTCTTATTTTTCTTTTGCTCTTTTTTGGCTTGATTTTTTTGTAATCGTCTTTGTTAGGTGTTTTTGTTTTGCTTCAATCAAAACTGATCGATGGTTTTTTTTTTTTTTTTTTTGAAGGGTGCATGGTGGATAATCCTAATACTGAAGATTAATCTACCTATCGAGGTTTGTTTTCTTTGTTTTACTGTTTTGTTTACCGATCTTTGTTTTATTTGTTCTTCTTTTTGTTTATCGATCTACCGATCAGAGGTATGTTTTTTTGTCTTTCTGTTTTGTTTTAGCAACCGAACACATATATGTTCTTCTCGTGCTTTGTTATTGAAACCGCCTTTTCTTTTAGTGTGTTCGCCATCGTCTCTTTCTTTCGTTTTTTGATTATTATTCTCTTTTTGCACTTTTTAGGTGTTCTTCTTCTGGTGGTTTGTGTTTGTATTTTAGGATGGCTGCGAGAGGTTGTGCATCTTTTAGTGGTTGCGAAATATCTTTATTTGTTTTCCCGATCTATTTTAACAATATTTTTTTTTTTTTTGGTCAAGGTCTTCGTGTTTTGCCATTTCATCTTCCTCGCTCAAGTGATATGTTCTCTGATGATTCGGATGCTGTTGCTGACAATCGGAGTAGCGTTTTTCGGGCTTGGATGGAATCTAATCGTGTGTTTCCCGAGGCTCGGTATCTTCGATATTCAGAATTCCCGTCTATGTTTGTTTGGGATCGTAGGGATAAGAGATGGAGGCCCCGTGTCGTTGGTACTCCGCCGATTTGTGTTGTGGAGTCTTGTGCGGAACACGCAGGCGAATCTTACTGTTTGAGGGTTTTGCTTGATTTTCTTAGGGGCCCGTGTTCTTTTAAGGATATCCGGACAGTTTACGATGTTGTTTACCCTACTTTTCGAGAAACATGTCGTGCCTTAGGTTTGGTTCCTCTTGGTGATTGAATAGTTTGGTGTCCTCGAATTTGTTCTCATTCCAATTATTTTTTTTAATTCTAAGAATTCTATTTTATTCTTTATTTTTGGTTTTGGTTTATGGTTTTAGTTTTGGTTATAAAAGATTGTCTTGGTTATGTTCTCGATAGATATTAATAAATATTTTTTTCCTTTTTGTTGGTGTGTCGTCCTTTGTGGATTCTGTAATGCTTTCTTTTAAGTTTTGAGGAATCAAATTGATGTTATTCGTTCTGATTTAGTCATTTTTTATATCGGCTTTTTCCATTATAGTGGAGAAGATATATGCAAGCATCAAATAGACGATATTCACCAAGTTTCTACTGTTTTCTTTATTTTTAAGCAATAAACTGGACTGTTAATAACATAAAAGAGGAAGTGTTTACTGGCGAAAATATAGTCCGTAAAATCGTTTGTGTATTGCTTCAAAACATCCGATATAATCAACAAACTGCAATTGTCGTTCATTTTATTGGTGGTGAATTGGATATTGGATCTGGAATTTGGTTTGAGTCGTATCTTGAAAAGAATTCGCAACGGTTTCTTATGCTCATCCTTGTTGAAAAAGTGTTTTTTTGTCGAGAAAGAGGAATATTCGTATGTGTTATTATAAGTCGGCGATTCTCCATATCTTTCGTATTTTGTTATATTTGGTATATTTTATCGAAAATCTGGCAAATTATCGATTAGTTTCTAATTTACGTTGACGAAAAAAAAACCCTTGTGAAAAAATATAAACGAATCAAGCTTATTTTATATACAAAACGTCAGACAGTTTAACTTTTTAAATACAAACGTCAAATAGTTTAACTTTTTAATTTTATTGAATCGCATATTTACATAATGGATTTTTTAAACGAAAATTCTTCCTAAATGGATAAATTCCTTCTAGGATTCGGGTTTATCTTTCTGTGTGTCCGGTTGTTATATTTTTTAAAATAAAAGTTAATATTTTTTTTCGTAATTATTGAAAAGGACAAACCCTACACCATTTAATCATACGTCTATAAAACCACCTATCTAGGTTTTTGTACACGATTACAAGTCGACTTTGCTCATAAGCCCTCCGTTTATATATATGGCTATCTTTTTGGGTCCAAACCGTAGGTCTTGCAACAATTCATCGTCTTTTGGATGTGATGTTCCTGTAAGATATGCAAGAACGTTTGCAACCGAACCGTTGCTTGCCGGTAATTCTTTTGTTACTGTTCGTATGATAATCGTGTTTTATTAGTTTGTGCTTTTTTATTTATTTGGTTTTTTGTTGTTTCTTGACTTAGATTAGCGTCGTGGTTCTTTTTTGTGTCATCAAAACTATTATATTGTTTTGTTTTCACGTGGTTTGTTTATTTGCACTTTTTCAATAGTTGACTAATTTATAGTTCTTTTTCCAGTGATTCCGTTTCATAGCCATACGTATGCCGGTTACGAGTTTGAACCATCGTTCGTCGATAAAGGAGGTCTCGAAAATTTGTCTTGCCTTTATTTTGTTGTTGGTTGGTGGTGGTTTTTCCCGTTCATAATTTTGTGTGGTGTCCCTTTGTTTTTCAGTGTTTATTTCTATTTTGAAGAACGAAGTGTTGGGTGCATCTGTTGACGCCGGTAATCGTGATGTTTCCGTCTGTAGTGGATGTGACGATAATGATCGTGATGGTGATGATGTACCAGATGATGATCATGATGCTGACAATTCTGGATGTGATGAAGAGGATGGGATGGTGACGATGAAGAGTTTCTAGATGGTGATTCTGAAACTGAAAGCGGCGAAGATGAAGCATATGATGATGCAAGTGACGATGTCTCCGATAGTGATGATGATAGTGATGGGTTTGATGTCGAGACTGATGGCGTCGAAGATGAAGCAGAGGATGATGCAAGTGGCGATAGCTCCGATAGTGATGATGATATCGAAGGGTCTGATGTCGAAACTGAGAGCGTCGAAGATGAAGTAGATGATGATGCAAGTGAAAATGGCTCCGATGGTGATGATGTTAGTGATGGGTCTGATGTCGAAACTGAGAGCCTCGAAGAGGAGTCTATAGATACCGATTGGTGTGATACCGATGGCGATGGTTCAAATCACTACAAGAATACAGCGATTTGGCGACTGCAGAAGGAGTCGCACAATAGTCGCTAAAAGTTATAATACGACTACATAGCGACTAAAACCTGTAGTCGTTAATATTTAGTCGCTAAAGTATGTAGTCGTATATATAGTCGCCAAATGGTGACTACTTTACGACTGGACAGTGTAGACGTTCAATAGTCGTAAAGTAGTCGCCAATTTTGCGACTAATCGGTGACTACAATTGCGACTAATGAACGACTATAGAATGGGTAAGATGCAGTCGGATTGTTTTAGTCACTAAATAGTCGTTAAATTTAGTGACTATTCACCGACTATTCTATGACTAATTAAACGACTATTTGGCGACTATTAGGGACATCAAGCTTTGCAGATGTAAATATGTTGCGACTACTCAGCTATTCTTCTGCGACTATTTGGCGATTAATAGGCGACTATTTAGTGACTATATTCGTTTACAAAACAAGAATATGGTATGACTGAATCGTGTTTATTTTGTTTCTCAAATGGTTTCAAAATAACCTGTGTAACAAAGTTAAAGCTACAAAAGTAAAGTAAAGACATTTTACTAAAAATAACATTTCATTACAAATATTCAACAGGTTGATGAGTTCACAAAAGCCAAAACATAAACAAAAACAAGAAGTTCATGAGTTCGAGTTCACAAAAAAAAAACAGGGATTAGTGACCTAAGATATGGTACTTGGATCTTGTAGAGTGGCTGATGGAAGCATTTCAGTTGTTGCTGGAGTTGAATGAGATGCCACGAAGTCTAGAAACCGCGGATCAGTTTGTCTCAGGTACTTTTCCACCAAGGAGAAGTGCTCGAGCTTGTCCTTTTGCTCAGCCGCAGCTCTGGAGTGCTCTGCTTCACGGGCAGCAATCTCAGCATCACGCCGTTCATTATAAGCAGCCTGCTCTTCAATTTTCCGTTGAGCTTCCTTCAGTTGCTCTTGCAGTGCAAAAGATGAAGAGTCTCCGAGTTGCTTGCGCTTGCCATTGAGAAGAGTCTCCTTCAGGCTTCCAACTCCATAAAGAGTTCCTCGTGAATCTATCTCAGTGGCCTGCGAAAAGTAAGACAAAAACATGTATGTCAAGACCATGAAAAAATCCAAGACTATATAAAAATGTGGACTCTGAAAAAATGTTACTTTACTTGAAGAAAGATTGACGTATATTCATCTGTTGTTAGCTCTCAAGCTCGCGACGCACCGTCGGAAACTTCTGAAGTCTCTGTCCTGAGCTCAGAAAACTTCTCTTGCACCTTCTTCTCATATGTTTCAACAATTTTCTCCGCCTTCCTATCGACATACGTACCATCTGCCTTTGTATGTGTCCTTTTGAAAACCTCACCAAGACTAACCGGTCTTCCCAATTCCTCTTCCTGGAATGTTACAAAAAAAAACAAGGATTATGACAGAATACAAGCAACAACCAAGCAACAACAGAATATGACAAAACACAAGGATTATGAAAAGTTACTAACCATTTCATATTGGATTTTTTTATACGACTTTGGCCCTGATAAGTGGATGTGAGGACCGAGACCATTACGGTCAGACATACGAGCATTGGAATAGGTGAGACTCCTTACCTTTGCTTCTTCAGTGTCCCAGTAGTCGGTCACCGTTTTCCAGAGAGTGTCGCAAATCCAATTAGGTCGCTCTCGACTAGTCCTCACACTGCTAACCATGTCTGTCATCCGGCGTTGACAGATCTCATCGAAATACTCTTTAATTGTCCCTGTTATCAAGGGATCCCATGTGTGGGTTTTCTACAATACAAAGACAATAGAATGATGTTAGTGAAAACATCACAAGCAAACCTATATGTGAATGCTAAAGAACAGAAAACTGTACCGCGAACTCGAGAAAGTATCTTTCTTGTCTCTCCAGAGGCACACATGTCCAGCTATAGTAGAGAGCATCAAATTTGTTTGTAAACACTTTAGTAATTGACCTAACCAGTTTAGATCCCTTGTCGCGAGTAAACTTGCAAACTCATAAACTCAGAAAGTCAGAAACTCAGAAAGTCAGAAAGTCAGACACACAGACATAGTACATTACAGTTTAAGACAAGACAAAGCAAACGTTTAATCAATACTCTACATTACAGTTTTGACAAGACCAGTAAAGAAAGAAAACAAACCAGAAAGTTTTTGAGTTATTCGTGACAACTCCAAGTCAATACAACCAATTCAATACAACTCCAAGTCATAAACAATAAGTATATATCAGTTTCAGTTTCATAATCTATGTTTTGGTTACTAACGGATCAAGTTTGTTATATTCATAAACAACCAAGTCAATACAACTCCAAGTCAATACAACCAAATCAATACAACTCCAAGTCAATATTCGTTACAACTCCAACAAACCAAAAAGTTTCAGTTTCAGAATCTAAGTTTCAGATTGCATAAACAAAAACAATCGCATTAACCAAATTTAAGAAAAGGAACATACCAAGTTGAGTTCAGCGTCGGTGTGGGAGAGAGGACAGTGGTGAATCTATCCCGGTCTGGCACCATAAGCAAAGTATTCAGAGCCCGCAGTGTGTCCTCCTGGAGATCCGGCAAACCTAGTGCAGATTCGTCATGGAAGCTTTGTCCTTGAGAAGATGGATGAATGTGACAGCTCCGAAGTGGTGACGCATGAGTGTCCTCTAGTGGAGCCGAAGCCGCAGGTAATTCTTCTCCACGGTGTTGAGGCATCGAGTCCTGGAATAGTTGTTGTGGCGGTGGAAAGCTCCGGACATTTGGTGCTGACGATGACGGTTGAGCGTTCACGGGGACTTGAGGTGTTGACGACTGATTCGGAAGTTGGGCCGGCGGCGTGAAGTTGTACTGCAGCGGTAGAGGGGTCGGTGTTCGCGACGAAGTATTGGACACTCTGGCTCTCTGAGAAATGTTGGGAACAAATTTTCTCTTCCGTCCTCCTTTGCTCTTCTCTGCCGGCATCGTGTGCTCTTCTTTGAGACTCGCCGGAAAGTTTGTGAGGAATAGAAGAAATTGAAAGGCGAAGAAGAGATTCGCGATGGGGAATCGAATAAGAGATTGAAAGGCGATCGAAGAAGATGAATCAAAAGGATACGAAGAAGAAGAAGATCGGAGAAGATCAAAGAAGATTAATCAAAGGGGAATCGATCAAAGGCGAAGATGAGAGCAAAAGGGGAAGGCGAAGATGAATCAAAGAGCACTTAGGGTTTTCGAGTTAATCGCAGACGAAGAAGACTAAAATGGTAAAGTATTTTTTTTTTCTCGCAGACGAAGAAGACTTAATAATTGTTTGGTGTGATAATAACCAATGAATGATTCTAGCCTATTGGTAATACTCCTACTCTTTGATCAATCACACCACGGATTGAATCCTAGTGAAGATGAAAATGTTTTTTTTTTTAATCTTTTCTGCTGACTTAATAATATTTTTGTGTGATAAATACCAATTAATGACTCTGGCCTACTGGTAATTCTCTCACTTATTCAATCCCCCCCCCCCCCACGGTTCGTATCCTTGTGAGGACAAGTTTTTTTTTTTTACTCAAAACTACAAATAATGTAAAAGACAAATTACACCGAAATTGTGACATAAGTAACATAGTTAATTAGTAGGGTTCTTCGTCATCTGATTCTTCATCAGAAGACGACAAATTACACCGAAATTCATCTTCTGGTTCTGCATCTTCGACATCGTAATCGAGGTTTATTGGGTCTCCTTGTACGAAATTGTCGAGTACGAGATCTTCAATTGTTGTTATCAATACAGCATCATCATTTTCTGTTTGCAAAAGAGTCGGTTCTTTTTTTTCATATTCCCCTGAAATGTTTCCCCTCGGATTCACTTTTAGAACATTGAGCCACAACTGCTTCGGTTTCTTTGTATATGGGTACGGAATATAACAAACTTGATCCGCTTGCGAGGCTGTTTGCAATATAAAAACGTATATATAAGTTATACATATGTATATCGACATTAATAAAATGCTATATATAAATATATACATAAGTACGTACCTAGAATAAATGGTTCATATTTATTGTATTTTCTTGATGAAAGAACGTCTACAACGCCACCATTGCTCCTCCGAGTGCCTCTACCGATAACAGGGTCATACCAATTACACTTAAAAAGTGTGATTCTCAAATTGACCATCCCCTCGTACTCGAGTTCTATGATATCAGTTAAGGTCCCGTAGAAATCAGCTGCATCGGATGCATCAATGTAATTTTCACCTTTAACACAGACCCCATAGTTACATGTCTTTCGTTCAGCGCCGTGATTCTGCGTATGAAACAAATAGCCTCTTGTAAAATACATTGGCCAGGTTTTGGCCTTATTCAAAGGTCCATGCACTATCTCTTGAACCCAAGTAGGAAATGGATTCGTGGCGTTCCAGTAAGTAACCTGCATATATATTAAAAATAGCGTAAATATATGCATAGTTATGAATATTTTTGAGACATACATATTCTTTCACCCATAAATGATATTCGTCAACTCTTTTCGCGGCGAGTTCTTTTTCGGAAAGTCCTGAATATTTTGCAGAAATAAATTCCTCGAACATACTACACAAGACCAACACAAAGATGAGAAATTAAACAAAGATTATATATAGTCACAAATATGATAAATTAAACTAGGAGCGATGCCAATTTATATACCTCTCAATTGGCTGAAAATAGTCACAATTTCGTAAAACATATGCATGTGCGCATTGATAGTCTCTCTCTGAGAGCCATATTTCATGCATTTCTCCACTTGGACGGCCTACGTGAGTAAATATTGAAGATACTCCAGGGACATGATATACGGGGACTTCACCTTCATCGAATCTTGTTAACATGACCAAATGAGTAACAAATGCCAAAACATGATGTCATTGATTTTAGCATTTACCTTGATTTCACATTAAAATACATAGCATGTGTATACAAATTAAATGGCAAAGTGGACATGATGTGATTGATTTTAGCATTTACCTTGATTTCGTTTGTATATTCGCGGCAAAGTATTGCTCTGAGAAATAAGCAATCTCGTCATTGATATATGATTCAACAATCGATCCTGCCGCATATCTTTTGTTCTTTGCTTTCCCTTTCAACTTTTTGAAAAACCTTTCAAAATGATACATCCACCTATACTGGACATGGCCTCCTAATTCAACTTAATAGGGGAGATGTATAGGCAGGTGCTCCATCACATCAAAAAATGAAGGTGGAAAGATCTTTTCTAAATTGCATAGGATTAAAACTATGTTTTTTTAAAAAATTTGAACACGACTTTTATGCAAAGTTCTCGAACATAAGTCCCGGAAAAATGCTCCAACCCCTACAATATACGTGAAAATTTCATGAGGTTAGTATATAAATTACTATAATCATATTTAAAGAAATAGTCGTAATTAGTACCTGATAACGCAAGGTGGACATTCCGGTCTAGGAGTTCTGCAAAGATAAATGGAAGTAACCGCTCCATAAGAACATGACAGTCATGACTCTTCATGCCTGAAAACTTTTGGTTGTCCATATCAGCACAAGTAGGTAAGTCTGACGAATAACCATTTGGGAACTTAACCGCATGTTTCACACATTCCAGTAAACTTTTTCTGGCTTCTTCTGTTAATGTGAAGGATGGGAAAGGAGCTTTACCCTCACTATCAATATGTAAGTGTGGCCGAGAACAAAATCGTTTTATATCCAATCTTGACATGATGTTGTCTTTCGATTTACCCTTCACACTCATAAGAGTATTCATGATGTTGTCAAAAAAATTCTTCTCTATATGCATCACATCAAGACAATGACGGAGATTGAGGTCCCTCCAGTACGGCAGCTCCCAGAATATGTTTTCCTTGTGCCAGTTATGTTGCTTCCCATAGCCCGGCTTCTTCTTTTCGTGACTGTTTCCACCAACATCATTTGTTTTCGATGGATTTACACCAGCCAACCGCTCGAAATAAACTTGCTCACTGGTCAAAGATGGAGGTGGATACTCTCTCGAAGCATCTTTTCACTTTAGGAAGTCTTTTTTATTCCTCCTCAGTGGATGACCATGAGGAAGAAATCTTCGGTGACAATCAAACCAACATGTCTTCCTTCCATTAGGTAGATAAAAAGACTTTGTATCTTCCATGCAAACTGGACAAGACAATTTACCATGGGTTGTCCATCCGGATAACATGCTATACGCCGGAAAGTCGCTTATCGTCCACATCAGCACTGCTTTTAGATTAAAATTTTGATTCAAGGACACATCGTATGCATCGACGCCATTAGACCACAACTCTTTTAACTCCTCACTAAGAGGTCGGAGGAAGATATCGAGACTAGCATAACACTACAAGACCAAATAATAATCTGGCATAAATCATCTGCTATAAAGATGATTCCAAATTCTTGTCCCCGGGATAAATTTCTCGTTCTTGCAAACACTACAAGGGCAGAAAAACTTACCGCTATTACTCTGTGTTAGAGGCTGGCTATTTGCAAATGTCATGAATTGTTCCACCCCCGTTGTGAACTCTGCCGAGAAATTTCCTGTCAATTCATCGAACCTCTTATACATCCACTCCCGGAAATTACTATAACTGTAATTTCCCGACATTATTTAACTAATAAAAACTGAAATTTTTGTTATTGGTTTTTTTTTTCTTTTTTTTTGTTTTTGAGATCGAATGAGGAGAAGAAATTGGGTGAATTTTGCTTATATAGACATTTCTGGCGACTACATAGCGACTACATGACGTCCGAAAGGCGACTACATGACGTCCGAAAGGCGACTACATGACGTCCGAAAGGCGACTACATAATGTAGTCGCATAAAACCGGTACACCAACCCCAAAACGAATTACACGTGTTTTCCCCCGGTGTTTAACGACTGTTTACCGACTACAGTGCGACCCGCCGAAATAGTCGCTAAATTAGCGATTATTGGGCGACTATTATATCCCGTCTGAAATGTTGTCGTAAATTAGTCGTAAAATAGCGACTACTATAGCGACTATATACTTTGGTCGTAAAATAGCGACCAAATTACGACTAAACTTTATTGGTCACCAAATAGTCAGAAAGTAGTCGCTAAATAGTCGCAACTTTAGCGACTAAATAATTAGTCGCCAATTGCAGTCGTCAAAACGCAGTTTTCTTGTAGTGAATGGTGATGACATTGACACTCTGTCGTCTGGAGATAATGATCATGAATCCGATTCTACTGGTTGTGAAGGTGCGGGAAACGATAACAACTTTGTCGATGATGATGTTGGTACGTATCCGCAATGGGAGTGACTCAAAGGAGTCTCGCTCTGCTTGTGATACTGTTGTTGACGGGTCTGATGTCCAACGAGCAAAACGAGAACGTGTTGATGTTTCGTCGGATGTCACATGTGAGGGCTCCACGGAAAGCCTTGATTATCCTGGCACATATACTAAGTTTGAGGATGGTATTTTTGTTAGGCCTTCTCCTGTGGTCGTTGGCGATTCTGCAAAGTATGTTTTTCGTGCTGGAGGCGATGCTGGAGATCATGGATTACATTCTCAAGGTTTTGTAAAATCGGATGGTACGCTATTTGGTTTTGATCCTGTTGCCACCGGTGTTTCACGTTTGAAACCTTGGTTGTATGACTCTATGATATTCGTCAAGGTTCTGCGTGTTTGGACACATAATTCCCATCCATCGGGAAAAAGACTCGAGATTGTATTATGTGATGAGCAGGTTGGTATGTTCTTTTATTTATCCATGCGTCTCTTTTAGTGCTTCTTGTGTTTAATTTTCTTTGTGTGTGCAGGGTATTTGGATTACACTTACTCAATTCGAGGTTGTTCTCGAATGGGGTAGTTATAGATCTTATGTGCATTTATGTCGGATATTCTTTCATAAATGGACGTCGGTCTATAAGATTCATTATTCTTGTGGCCGTAATTTTTTTAGTTTTGTTGACTTTGATAAGATTTTGGCTCGGGTGCATTCCGGCGATTATTTAGTCGGTGAGTTTGTTTGTTGCTTTTACGTTTATTTGTTTGTGATTTTTATTTGTTTCTTTGTGTTTTGTGTCCTTACGAATAGATGTGTTCCGTTTCAGATTTTATTGGTGAGGTTGTTAATGCTGGTAAGTTCGATTGCTGGGGTGGTCGTGTGTTTGACAAGACGCTTAATCATGGAGGGGATAGTATCTACCAGACAATCGAGTTTGATCTGAAAAACAGGCGGTATTTGCTTACAATGTTCATTTGTTTGTTTTTGGAAATTCGTTGTGTTTTTTTTAATAAATCGTTGTTAATATGTTTATGTGTTGTTGCTCTATTTCTAATAAAAATTACTTCAGGGGAGTTCTTTTAAACTGCGAGCTATATGTCGGCTTTCGTATAGAATTACTTATAAATTTTAGTTTGTTGGATGATTTAGTACAAGCTCGAACAACAAGTGAAATATTTGTTATTACATGGTCGCGTGTTTCCATGTCCTGTATCCATATATTCGTTTTAGCGAATATCTTGGACAATGTGGGAAATACTCTTTTTTCGTCGATTTTCTTATTCTCACCCAGATTCACATCGACGGTCGCAACGGAACTTCGTATGCATATATTCGATTTTGCATTTATCTCGGGGAAAATGTAGTTTTTTTGTTATATTGACTTTTTCATACAGATCGTAAATAATATTATTTTTTGGTTGTATCGACTTGTATTTGTGGTAAAATTATTCTTTTGATCAATATGGATATATGCATACGAAATTTCACCGTAACTTCGTATACTCATCTTTATGGAAATATGACTTTTTGATACAATGTTAATATATATTCATAGTGATAAATTGGAAAAAGTACATATATGATATTTGTTTAAAGATATACACTTATAAATCCATACAAAATGTCAAGTTTGCTATATAATTTATTATATTGACTTATCTATAGGTTTTAACAAATATTTAAATTATGCTGGATATATACGAAACAAACAAATAAAGAAATCAATACGTTCGAAAAAAGAAAAAAAAAACTAAAATATTCCCTTATTCTTGTAGATTTGAGTCGATCTTCTTATTCTCACCTTATTTGGCCAACTCATTATTTCAGTATAAATATTATTCTATGCTATAGCCTTCTTTCAAGTGTCGGACTCATAACGTTTTTTCTTTTCCACCACATTGTTGACGATGTCGTTTCTTAGGAAGAAAGCCGCTACGATGGTTCTAATTAAGGACATCGATCGAAGCAATGATCGTTACATACTCAAAGTTCACATCATGAAACTATGGAATTCATTGCGAAATAACAAAGTTGTCTCTATTGAGATGGTTTTGGTTGATGAAGTGGTGAGTTGATCTTCATCACGTATTTAATATTGTTCCTGATATTATTTAAGCTTTGTTGTCGATATAATACATTGATGTTCTTTTTAAAAGTCATTATTCTTGTGTGTTTACGTGGGGTACCCGGATTCATGCAACTATTGATGGGAATTGGTCAAGAAATTTGAGAAGGATCTTAAAGAAGGGCGTGCAATTGTCCTTAGTAATTTCGCTTTTAAGGATTACACTACTGTATATAAAACAAATCCTCTCTCTTTCAAAATTTATTTCTACCGAACCACCGTTGTCAAATCTTGTGATGATTTTCCAAAGGATCAGCCTTTCAATTATTTGAAAGAGTTCTCGGATAAAAAAAATGGTCAATACGATAACACTGTCTTGATAGGTTTGTATGCATCCTTTTATTTTTGATTGATTATTCTTATGAAAATCGTTTTTGCTTTTATTGATATAATTTTTTTTTTCGTAGACGTCATTGGGCAGGTTGTTAGTCTTTCTTCATCGAATGTTATGGCTAGGGGTAAACCAACGACCAAGCTGGATGTGGTCCTGCGTGATATATCGTAAGTTTTGCTTTATTTATTATCTTGAATTGGTAACTGTTTTTTTTATTTATGGGATTTATATTGTCCAGTGATCTCCGTTTGACATGTACTTTGTGGAGAGATTTTGGAAAGCCTGTGAAAGAGTATGTTGCCAACAACATAGCATCGACAATTGTTTTCGTTGTTACGTTGGCCTCTGTTTCGGAATGGAAAGGTACTTTCTCTGTTTCATGTTTTATTTATTTTAACAACGATCCAATACTTTATACTGAAGGTCTATTGTACGTTTATTTGGTTTTGATGGAGTCTTAAATTTGTTTTGTAGGTGATTATAGCATCTCCAATGCTTTTAATGCAACCAAGATTCTTTTTGATCCATCTTCTACACAAGTTGAAGCGTTCAGAACTTTGTATGTTTAAAGTTTCTTTTTATATTAGTAGAAATTTAGCTCTTTTTTTAGTTTATTTTTGCTTGCTTAATTTTTTTTGTTTTTGTTTAGGCTGCCACAAGATAATTTGCAAATCCTTTGCGATGATTATTTGCCTCCGTTAGCCAAGAAAAAGGTTAATTTGCAAGAGGTGTTTTTTGGTAAAAATGAAAGGAAGACCATCCAGGGTATTATCTATGTTTCTGAGGTATTGACTGTTCTTTCGTTTTGTTTGTTTCGTTTATAACACGTATTTGTGTTCTTCGATTGTTTATAACGTTTGTTGTTTTTTAAAAAGGCGATGAAATGTGTAACCATGGCGAAGGTTGTAAGTGTTGAGTATAGTCCCATGTGGTACTATATTGCTTGCAAAATTTGCAAAAAGACAGTTCATCCAATTGAAGACGATCCTGCTGCTGAGGGTCCTCCTCTTTTTGACTGTGTGGATTGTGAAAGTATTTCTGCTGTAGTAGCCAGGTAATTTAACCGAGTGGTTGCTTACTTACACGTTTAAGAAAAATGATTTTGGATGAATTATCCTTTTCCTTTGTATTTACTACGTTTGTATTTGTGTAGGTTTAAACTTGTGCTTCGTGACTCTGATGAGTCGGGTGAACATCTGAAGTTTATACTCTTTGATGATGTCGTCGGTCCTTTTCTAAGGGTCTATGCCGATGTATTGGCCGAGGAAGTTGCCGAGGTATTTACTGTATGGTTGGTTTATTCTTTAAAGGTGATTGATTAGACCTTCACCAGCTCCTTTGACTTAGATATTTTATTCTATTTTGATTAGGCAGCTCCATCCGTTTTGCCTCTGGCTCTAGCCGATCTGGTAGGGAAACAGCTGCTATTTAAAATTGGTATATCATCCGAGAATCTTAAAACTCGGAGGACATCATACAAGGTCGAATTAGTAGTTGATGATGCCACATGGAGAATTCTTGCTTTTCCTACGCATTTTCGAACTACACCGGTTATTAAGCTTTCGTTTCATCTGCCTGGCAAACAGATGCTTGTATATCGCGAAGATGACAATATCGAAGACGTTTTGAATAAACCATCAGTTGGTCAGTCCAAATTCCTAGCTTGGATGGAAACCAATCAAAATTGTGACATAGCAAGAACACTCACTTATGCAGATTTCCCAACTAAGTTCATTTGGGTTTCTAAGCTCAAGTTATGGAAGCTTCGTGATCGAGGATTTGCGATTGGTAGACTGCCTTATGTGCCACCTTCGGTCCCCGACGAGTATTATCTAAGAGTTTTGCTTAACATCGTCAAGGGTCCAAGGAGTTTTGACGAGCTGCAAACGTAAAGGGGTTCTCTACGCTTCGTTTCGAGATGCATGCTATGCACTTGTTTTGTTAGACGATGATAAGGAATACATCGAGGGTATTAAAGAAGCAAGTTTTTGGGGTTCATGAAATTTTTTATGCAAGTTGTTTGCTATAATGCTCCTCTCCAGCAGTGTTTCTATACCTCTTAATGTTTGGGAAGCAACATGGCAAATCTTAACAGAAGATTTTCTATATAGGCGAAGACGCAAGGAAAATAATCCAAGTATGATTTCTTAAAACTCTAAGCTTTTTATGAACTTTAGACAGTCGGTTTTTTAAAAAATTCACACAAGTTGTTTGCTGTTTCGTGCCATTTGATATCTTTGATCGGATCCTTTTTAAAATATTGCTTATTGAGAAATGATTATTCGACTAAAATTTGTAAAGATCTAGGGAACAATAATTATTTGTAGATATCTTTTTATATCGATGGTAAACAAACACTGCTCATTCCGATGCTATTGATTTTGGTCATCATCTATAGCAAAATAACAATTATAAATGACAACATAACACTTCAATCTTACGTCTATTTTGTTATGAGTTTTCAATTTAAACCGTATTGCTTTTTTGGTTTTTTAAATTCGTGATTGTTTTTTTTGTAATCTTACGTCTATTTTGTTATGGTTTTTGCGATTTGGTTTTATTGATACAGGCTTCGTTATGAGTGACGCGGAGCTGAAGAATCTTGGCTTATTGGATATAGAAAAGTATTTGCGTAGGAATGGTCGTTCTTTGTCGAATTTTAAGGGATCGATGCCTCTTCCAGACAATACTGATCAGTATCAAAATACTAATCATCTTATACGTGAGGAGCTAAATTACGATTATGCTAAGCTGGCTGCCGACCATGCGAAGTTGATGTCGACAATAACGGATGAGCAGAAGTGTATTTATGATACAATAATGGATGCCGTGAATGCCGATGCTGGTGGTATGTTTTTTGTTTATGGTTACAGAGGGACGAGAAAAACGTTTTTGTGGACTGCTTTGGGTGTCTATTAGGTCTAGAGGTAAGATTGTTCTGAATGTTGCATCGAGTGGAATAGCTGCCTTGTTACTGCAAGGGGGTCGCACTGCTCATTCTAGGTGTGGGATACCAATTGTTGTGAATGAGAATACATTGTGTTCGATAAGTGCCGGATCACATGAAGCCGAGTTACTTAAACATGCTAGACTTAGTATATGGGACGAAGCTCCGATGATGAGTAGGCATTGTTTTGAAACACTCGATCGTACGATGCGTGATATACTTAAGTCTGAAATAGTTTTTGGTGGTAAGGTGGTTGTTTTGAGTGGGGATTTTAGACAAATCTTGCATGTTATTGTCGGTGGTAGTAAAGTGGAAGCTATGATGGCGAGTTTGAATTCGTCTCCTTTATGGTCTGAGTGCAAGGTAATGGAGCTAAAAACAAACATGAGGCTTCTTCGTGGATCTAGTATGGTCGAGAACCAGGAAATGGCAGATTTTGCAAAGTGGATATTAGATATCGGTGATGGGAAGATAAATGAGCCAAATACAGGAGAAGCTGAGATTGTGATATGCTCAAATTAATACCCTATAAGTACTAAAGCAGTTGTTGTAGTATATGTAGGGGTCGAACACAAGAACTCAAAAAAGTCACACAATAGATTATATATACTCGAATTAAGCTAAACCAAACAATGTAATTAAATGCGAATGCGTAAATTAAACAAGTTGTAAGTCAATTGGAAAGAAGATAGGCTCAGGGTATTTCTCAGGAATTCAATGAATGTAGATAAACTAACTAACAAGATTCAGATTTAGCGCGGTTCTTGAACTCAAATCACTAAAGTGTAGCTAACCAACTTTCGTTGCGAAAACTATCTAAGTCTAAATCCTAGAATTCTAAATCTCTTTGCGAATCCTAAAGTCTAAACCAGCTTTTAGTTCAAGTTTGATTTGTTCAGAAAACAACTAAACTAAATCTCTTTGCGAATAGTTATTTTGCTCACCCTAAGTTCTATCAGGCAATTAATCGCACTCTCGTGCCTAATCAATTATCCTAAGATCTAAGTTCCAGATTCGTCAACCTAGAATTAGCTATGAGAACAACCTATGGTGAAGAACTAATTCAGATGGTGAATCCTAATTAACTAATTAACCTAACATTAAGAGAAAATCCTTATGAGAACCCTGAACCTAACAGTGGATCTACTCAGACATGGAGATTGAAACAAGCAACATGATTGAATAAACACTACAAGAAAACAACGGATTTCGGACGGCCGAATCCGTCGGAATCCCGTCGGAATCAGAGATTCCAGACGGATTTTAGCCGTCGGTTCTATCTCCTCGGAAATAGAAATCCGTCAATATCCCTCGGAAATAGAAATCCGTCGGGGAATATTCCGACGGATTTCCAAGGGAATATTCCGTCAGTTTGTTTTCCGACGGATTTCCGAGGAATATTCCGTCTGTGAGTATTCCGACGGATATCCGAGGGAAAATCCGTCGGGGAATGTTCCGACGAATTTCCGAGGAATTATCCGTCTGTTTTCTTTCCGATGGATTTCCGAGGAAGATTCCGTCTGTGAGTATTCCGACGGATTTCCGAGGGCATCAATACCGTCGGTTTTCCGACGGATTTTATAAATAATTATTTTTGTAATATTTATTAAATCATTTTTATTTTGTTTATTAAATAT
>PKMM01028880.1:149054-174743 GCA_002933915.1 Eutrema heterophyllum | reverse complement strand
ATATAAATAAAGTTATAGTTTACCAAAAATTGTACAAACCAAAATAGAAACCAAAACCGAAAAACCATAGTTACATTTAACCGAATCGAAACTAAACCGAATTACAAATGGTTTTACATTTTTATTGAACCAGAATAGTGACAGAAGAAACCGAACTGAAATTTAACCGTAAACAGGTTTGTCCTGATGTCCTCCCATAAAAGAAACAGTACTAACATATGGGCCGATTTGATAACAAATCGATAGTATAGGTGCTTTTGTGAAAATGCCGTTCCAAGAGGAAGATCAGAAGTTATAATTGAATTGGGGAATTTTAAGCCCTAAATAGAAAATCTTTTAGTGCAGTGAATGTGTACAAACAACAGTAATGGTGGTGCGAAATCTCCTCTGAAAATCTCCGATTACTCTCTCTCTCTCTCTCAGATCGGATCACAAAAACTCAGAAATTCGAAAGCTGCAATGGTCTCTCTATATATCCTTCTCCTTGTTTCTACTGTTCAAGTTGCAACAGACGGACTTGTGCTGATCTTGTTTTGTGCCGGTGTATTTACAGTCAGCTAGAGGCGGAGGAGGAAGGGAGAAGGCAAGGAATCCGCCGTCGCGTCATCTCTGGGTTGGAAATCTTCCCCATGGTGTATCGGAACGAGAACTAGCCGACCGGTTCGTAAGGTTCGGAGAATTGGAGAGCGTTGCGTTTCAGCCTGCAAGGAGTTACGCGTTCCTCAACTTCAAACACGACGAGGATGCTTTCGCTGCCATTGAATCGCTCCAAGGTTTCCCACTTGCCGGCAATCCGCTTAAGATCGAGTTTGCCAAGGCGGTTAGTGTTCATTGCTTGCTTCTCTTCTCAAATCGTTCTCGTTCTGAGTTTGTTGCTTTCGTATCTGTACTCTTGTTCTCTGTTCCTTTGAATTCATCTTCACAGTGTTAGTTTCTAGTCTTGAGGCAGGTTAGAGAAAACATTATTTACTTAGTTATCACAATGTTTCAACATGAAGTTATAATCATAAGAGCTTATATAGAATGGATAAATTAACTTAGTAGAATGCTTGAAAGTTATCAGTTAGTGTAAGCATTCTGAAAAGGAATGCTTGTTGAAGAAGAATTTTGATAAAAATTACTCAAAGAGTAAGGATACTAGTTTTGATCTGCTTTAACAAGTCTCTAATTTGGTATTAGCCTGCTCTGAATCCATTCTTAAACTCGGATGATAGTTAATTGTTGTCTAAGTTTATAGAACTTAGCAATGAGCATAACAAACAAAGCTCATATCTAATTGATGTCTCCTCTTTATAAGCCTCACACTCTGCTATAGAAACCAGGAACACAAATTTTAGCAGCTTTTATCATTCACAGTAAGTTTCTTTCACATTAACTGTGCAAGTTCAGTAGTTTACTTTGATAATTATGTTTCTCTACATGGGAAACTTAGAATCATTCCCTATTGAACCATATCCTGGCTATCTTTATCATCAAATATGTCTCCACATCAAAAGCATCCAGGTGTAACCTCACAAGCATTCACCTTTATCATTCACAACACAAGCATTCAGCCAAAAGGCCCAAAACCTTGAGAAGCATTCAGAATGTCTTTGACAAATAATATGAACTTGGTAGTAGATCCCAAACTGGAGCTCTTAATTCTTGCAGTGATAAATTTGCTTTTAGCTCACTTGATGTCGAGTGCGTTCCAGGAACATCTACATGTGTTGGAAGGAAGTGGACTAGTCTTGAACTAAATCTTATAACAAAGAAAAAACAGAAATTTCCAGATAAGCTTTCTGGCTTTTGGACTTGATGTTTACCAAACAACTTTGGATGATCCCATCTGCTTCAACTTCATGTCCACCTTCATTCAAACTCATTGACCCAAATTGAGAGAAGTATATTAGTCCACTTAATGCAAATTTGATTTCTTCAGTTGTCTCGTAATAGTTTACTTGATATGTCAGTAACACACCATGGGTTCGTCGAGGCCATGTTAACATTTCATACTCATCTTCACTATGTTTCATAATTTGCCTATGTCCTACTCTACTTGCCAATTTCAAACAGGCACATGCTTTTGGATAATTGATCAAAAGCAGCATTTGCTTCATGTTTACCAATTCCAGGCTTACAACCTTGCACCCAGGCCGATAAAATTGATCATAACCTTCATTGCCATCTGGATGATACAAGAACTTACATGCCCAAACGTTCTAAGCTTGTTGTTTGTTTGTGATGATGTTTCACTTTTGCCATGATTGCAGTGCCGTCATGTCTTAAATTAGTGATGATGTTTGAAATTGAGGATCTAGATTCTCTTTTCTGCAATATGTTTAGGACTGCCGTATTGTCTGATACCCTCAGTATGTTACCGGCCTATGTAAAAACTTACGAAAAGTTTAAAATTTATCTCCATAGGCGGCTATTACTTCCATAGAAAGAGTTCTAGCTGATAACTGGATGCTCGGGAATTTCTTGAATTTTTTCAGCGGTTAATAGGTTAAAGACTCGCTATCTACTGTATATTGTAGATAGTAATGCATAGATCTTAACAATCCTGGGATGGTGTTGAAACTGGATTGTATTTTTTGTTTTCTGATGACATTAGTTGCATAGCAATTTAGTTAGTTAATTTCAGTACCTTATAAACTTACTGCTGAAGTTTCCTTCTGATTAGCTTTGCATTTAGAGCCTATCAAATTGTGAAAGCTTTGGGTATATGTTCATTCTTATTGTTTGGAGACTTCAATGTTTCTTTTAGCATCATGCGTTACAGTGTTTTTCACTATTTACTCGATGTTTTACTTTTTTGTATTTGTTTAAATTGATACCGTATGAATGATATCCTTTGAGCATAATATGTACTGCTCTATTCAGGAGAGCTTCAAACAACAATCCTATTTCAGGTTCTACCTTTTATCTTACATTTCTTTCCATATTGCTTGTGGCAAAGGGTATTCTTCACGTATGGGCAAAAGCTGTGTATCATGTCTATATTGAATTGTTTTATGTGATTTCTCTACCACCAGTGCTAGCTATTCTGCTCAGTTAGCTCTTTAAATGACTCAAAAATGAGTTGGCACTTAAGCCGGTGACTTTTGTTTTGGGGCCAATATAGCTCTTCTAAAAATTGAGAACCTTTTTATTCTTTTGATCATGCGGTGAAGTGGGGCGTTGGTTAATACTTCTATCTTCGTGATACTGTTTATCGCAGGACAAGTCATCAAGTGGATCACGCACAGAAGATATATTTCGTCATGATGAACAGCGGTCTGCAGCAAGAGGGTTACCTTTCGTCCAAAAGGACTCTAGAATGCGTTATGAGAGCCCAGACACATATAGCAAATCGAAAATGAGTGATAGAAATGCAGAACCCAGTGAGGTACTATATATAGGATTTCCAGCTTCGATGAAAGTAGATGATGCGCTCTTGAGGAAGGTCTTCTCTCCATTTGGAGAAATAACGAAGGTCACGATATTCCCTGGTCGCAGTTATGCATTCATTCAATTCTGGGATCTAATGGCAGCTTGTAAGGCGAAAGAATCTCTTCAGGGAAAACTATTTGGCAATCCTCGAGTGCATATTTCTTTTGCAAAGAGTGAACCTTCCTCATCTAGCAGTGGAAGGGGTCCGCCCAGTCGATCACTCTCTCCGCCTTACAGATCTGTTGATCGACTGGGATCTTCAGAAGGTTATCCTCAGGATAGAAATTATGGAAGCATAAGCAGAAGTGTGAGGGACACACATTACATAGCAGATCGGGATTTGGAAGATTCTGAAGATTACATGTTTAACAGGAAAGGAGCCTCGAGGAATGATGGAGGCCCTGCATATGGAAGGTTGAGGTCTACTCATAGATTGCCTCAGGATATGCAAGAATATCATGGTAGTCCCAGGGAAATGGGTTCGACATTCCGTGATGATCCTCACAGATTTCCTTCAAGGAGTTCAGTGTATGAAGAGTCATGGGGTTTACCCGAAGAAGACGACTACTACCAGGAAACCAAGAGACTGAAGACAAGATCCGTGCAGCCTGAGAGACATCCCCCAGTGCATCCGCTTTCTGGGGTAGAGCAAGAAAGACGCCATTTTTCAAGGGTATCTGCTGATTTTTCCCCAAAAGATGCCTTTGAGCGGAATTATGAAACTGGACAGCTAAGATACAAGCAAACGGTTGAGCAGCCATTAAATCTGGGTATAAGGAACGGGGAAAAAACTAGCTTACGAGAACCACATGACGAGTTAATGGGATCTTTTGCTGTGCCATCAGTTGTTCCTGAAAGAAAAAGATATACACCTGAACTGAATCGACCATCACTAAAAGACTGGAACTGGGAAGGGACTATTGCAAAGGGAGGTAATCCTATTTGTCGTGCTAAATGCTTTCCTGTGGGCAAAGTGATGGACATGATGCTGTAAGTTGTTCTAAAATTCTCTATTTTCTGTATTTCTCGTTTTGTTTGGCTTCAATTCATTCAACCAAGCAACTTAGTAAGCTAAATTGCCAGTCAATGTTTTTGTATTATTGTTTAAAGACTTCTGATGATTTGACAAAAAAAAAAAAAATGACTTCTGGTAAAATTTGTTGAATCTAATTAATGTATTGTTTATGGTTACAAATGCAGGCCTGAGTTTGTAGATTGCACGGCGAGAACTGGTCTAGACATGCTGGCGAAGCATTACTACCAATCATCTCAAGCGTGGGTGGTTTTCTTTGTTCCTGGAAGCGATGCTGATATCAGGTTCTATAATGAATTTATGCATTATCTGGAGGAGAAGGAACGGGCAGCTGTTTCTAAATTGGATGACATAACAACATTGTTCCTCGTGCCTCCATCTGATTTCTCCGAGAAAGTACTTAAAGTTCCTGGCAAACTCAGCATCTCTGGGGTTATTTTACGATTAGAATATGGTGGTTCTGGATTTGGGCCTGTTCAACAGCAAGGTGAGACAAAAGATCCAGACTTGTTAACCTATTATGGTGAAACATCGTATTCAGAGGCTAGTGGAGCTTTTCCTGATGTTGGAAACCCACGTAATCCAGGTCCAACAGCATTTTCGCGTAGTGCTGCTTCAGATATTCAAAGTGCACCTATGGATCCATACATTGAGAGCAAGCACGATCAGGCGAGTCACCGGTATTCAGGATTGGACTGGCCACCTCGTGATGTGTCAGTTGCCAACACCAGAAGTTCACAGATGCAACCCTTCATAGATCATACCGTTCAAGAGCGTAGCGGGTTTGTTCCTGAGAAGCAGGCAAACATAAATCTAAGTCGTTATCACGAAACAGAAACTCCAGGGCCACCAGGGTTTCAACCTGAACAGCTTACACATTTAGCTTCCTCTCGACAAAAGCAGGTAGATAACACTCCAAATCGGCCCGAGAGATATACACCAGAGGGTCGAGCAAGTTTCAACCATTTGCAACACATGCAGACACCAAGCATACCTCAATTGGTAACCCCAGGAAATCAAAATTTACAGCTACAAGGTAGCAGCAACAGCCAAGAAGAAGAAGCCGAGGCTAATCCACAGAAACGTCTGCAAGCAACCTTGCAGCTAGCAGCAGCACTTCTCCAGCAGATTCAACAAGCGAAAACTAGTTGAAGATTTGCAGATTCACAAGTATGGAATCTTCACATTCTTTTCTTGCTGGTTGATAAAGAAAAAAGTGTCTCGTTATTATAATATCGAGATTAACATGTCGTAATAGATATAGGCAAATCTTTTTTTTTTCCAGATTCAGATGATTGTAAAATGTAGCCTCCTCATATCTCGTTTACCTTTTGCAAGAAACCAACACGTTTTAATACAAATAATTATTTTTCACATTTGATGTGCCATTAATTAACAAGCAGATCCCTGTAATTGAATATCTTCTTAGCTTGTTAACAGTTACAACCAATGCTTTGAGACCCGACTCGGGTTGGTAAACCCGCGATCACTATTCCAGTAATCACGAGTCGGGTTGGGTAACGATTCAAAAGATTACTTTAACACCTGTGTAGAAACACCTAAGATCTCAAAATCTTTTATAAATGTTCCCGCCCCAGTAAAACCAGACCCAATAAACAAATGGTAAAAGGCAGATCAAGAATGGCGAAGCAAGCTTTCTATCACTCAAAAGGGACTCCATCAACCCCCAAAGGTGAATAAGGAGAAAAAGATACGACGAAAAGGCGTATTGCTAGGCCCATAAAGCAAAGAGGCATGACACTAAGGATTGCTAGAAACTAAAGACAATTCTCCTTGAAAACTATCTTGCTGGTGAACTCACTGTTTTGGTGTCATCACCTCGGAAAGACGAACCGGCAGATGGCAATCCATCTGCAAAAATGGTCGATCCAACGGGATCATTCCGAGAAAACAGTCAATTCGTTGGTTAGGCAATCAAAGAAACTCTCGCAAACGGTTATTTTTAGTGAGAGAGATACGTGCAAGCTGAATAAGCCACACGATGATGATGTGGTAGTAACACTAGAGATCGGCGACTGCGAGGTTCCGAGAGATTGCAAGAATCCTAGTTGACAATGGGAGTTCGGTGAATGTAATGTTCTATGAGACCCTGAGGCAGATGGGCGCATTTGATGCACACCATCGACTAGAAAGACTCATTGGGTTTACCGGTAGAACAGTCACCATGATCGTCGGTACAATAAATTTACCTGTCTGAATCGGAAGAAGGCTTAATATCATCAATTTCTAGTGGTGGAGGGACCATCAATCTACAATGCCATCATTGGCACCCTGTTGATTAACTCTGTGAAAGCATTACCTTCGACCTATCATCAATGTGTCAAAATCCCGATTTTGGATGAGATAATAACACTAAATGGTAACCAAATGGTCGCAAGATCTTAATACATGGCCTATCACAGACTACAAGCCATATCGAATTCTATCAGTATGGTCAACTCGGAGTTTGAGTCCTTCATCATAAAAAGTCCACCAGTTCGTGACGAAGTGGATCCGGTCGTCATAGACGAGTTCGAACTAGAAAAATGTATCAACATCGGAGCAATGTTGAAAGAGCCCATACGGGGAGATATAATAAAACTCCTTAGGGAGAATAAAAAAACTTTTGCATGGTCAGCTCAGGACATGCCCGAGATCGCTCTCGATGTGATTTCGCACGAGCTAAACGTGGATGAATCTTTCAAACCAGTTAAGCACCAGAGGAGAAAGTTAAGACTAGAGAGTTCAACGACAGTTAACGACGAAATTGAGAGACTGCTAAACAACATATCGATTCGTGAAGTCAAGTATCTAGAGTGGTTGGCAAACCCAATGGTGGTAAAAAAAAGAAGAATGAAAAATGGAGGGTATGTGTTGATTTCACAGTCATAAACAAGGCTTGTCCTAAAGACAGCTTTCCATTTCCTCACATAGACTGAAGGGTAGAAACATCCGCTGGCCACGAATTACTTCTTTTATGGATGCTTTCTCTGGATACAATCAAATATTGATGAACCCTAAAGATCAAGAAAAACTTCTTTTATAACTGATAGAGGAATCTACAGTTACAAGGTAATGCCTTTCGGATTAAAGAATGTTGGAGCGACATACCAGTGCTTGGTTAATCAAATGTACACGAAGCAAATCGGAAAAACAATGGAAGTCTATATAGACAATATGATGGTTAAATCCATTGAAGCTGAGTCCTATATTCAACATATGAGATATTGCTTTGGAGTTCTAAATAACGTCGAAATGAAATTTAACCCGGCAAAATGCACCTTTACGGTCGCATTGGGAGAATTCTTAGGGTAGTTAGTTACTCAGAGAGGGATCAAAGCTAATCATGCACATATTAATGCTTTCTTGGAGATGTCATCCCCTAAAACGAAGCGCGAAGTCCAATGATTGACAGGGAGAGTCGCTACACTGAATCAGTTCTTATCGAAGAGAACAGATAAATGCCTCCCACTCTTCCGATTGCTAAAAGGAAACAAAAGTTTTTAGATCGCTGAAGAAATATTTAACGGAACCACATGTGATTTCCAAACTGGTTGACGGAGAACCTCTGTATTTGTATATAGCGGTATCATCAATCGCCGTTTCAGGAATCCTAATTCAGCAAAAGTCGGTTTTTTAATGTAAGCAAAACATTGGATGGTGCTGAAACAAGCCAATATGGCAATACGCCACTTAACATATTGCTCTCCAATTGCCCCCCTTAGTGATTATGTAATCTTAATCACCACATTTATTTTTCAATTTCAGACGTCCACAACGTTTCTCATACTTATTGTGGATAGCTTTAACGATGTTTTCTAATATCATACATGTCTTCCCAATTCCTTTTTTGGCTCTCCCATTATTATACACTCCTTTGCACATATTCCTTTTAATACTCTATCACTATCTCCACCACATGGAGCTCTACAAACTTCCATTGAAGATTTTTTTGCAAATCCTAGCTTTCTACAAGTTTCTCCCCACATATCCAAGTCTTATATTGAAGCAAAAATTCCAAACGTTGCGTATCTTGAAGGATTACGCTTGGAAACAGTGGATCATGATGTTGACGCGGCTATAAAGCTTTTGTTTCCAATGTCGTCAAAGTCCGCACATGTGGCATTACTTTTTCTGATTTTACTTCTTTGTACAGGTAACTACTACTTTTTTATGTCACGAGTACCACAGTTTTGGTCTCACGTCAAATCTCTACAGGCTGCACATTTGGTTGGTGAAACCGTACTCTCCCATGCAAAACTGTTCGATCCTCCTTTGTTATGTTCTTTTGGTGATACATGGTTTTAATGTACAAGCCCCCATGTGTCTCTCAATATGTTCCATACCTGTGCTGCACAACATGCTTCGTCTACCATTACTCTTTAATATTCGTAGATTTATGTTAGTTATAAAAATTGACTTGATATGTCTCAACTTTTCTGTCATGTATTCATTGTTAATATTCATTTGTGTTTCATTATTAGAGTGATTTAATTTAACTACCTTGGTCGACTACTGTAAATAATCTTAGTAATGTAAAAAATCCTTTAATATTCAGTGTAAATATCCATATGTGTTCCGTATCTAGAGTGTTTTAATTTCAACTTAGTTGTTATTAGGCATTGTTATTTTAACTAATGTTAACAAACCTAAAGATAGTTTATCACGTTTTTAAATACCTGCCCAACTAATCGTTTAATCCTTAAATATTTCATGATTTCTCATTCCCACTTGCCATCTCCATTCCGTCGACACTCATAGATATTTCTAAGATAAAACGCATAAACCGAACATATTATAAATTACAAAACACTCAACATATTTGCCCATCTCATCTTCATCACATGTGCATCCGGGTATGGGAAATTCCATAACCCATGCAAAGGCTCCCATTCGTCTTGGATTCATTTCCTCTATCGTTGCATTAACGCGACCAGCTAACTCTATAGCCGAGCCCATATCCTCCCACCATTTTAACTTCCTCAGTGTTTCATAGCCATCCAGGAATTCCCCGCTGCAGATCTGTAGCATTCCTAATGCCTACGACGTTCCCCCTTTTTCCATGTCCCCTTCTTGAACCATATCAATGGCCGCATACACCTCACCGTCTACGAATGCCTTGAGAAGACCCTCCAACACTATTGTTGTTTTGTTCCCTGCTTCAATGCACTTTTCCAAAAAATGGTAATAATGGTGAGCCCCGACGCACCATCTCTCCATTCTCGTACATTTCCATATAAGTTAGCTTTTTGTAAAACAGTTGTCGTTTCTAAACCCTCCCTCTGCAACGAGTTTGACGATAGTCGTCATCAAGTCTCTTGTTATGGTATTAGCCATTAGGGTTTTCAAAGTACTTTTTTCACTCTTCTTTTTGCTTTCTCTGTGGAGGTGCATCCCAAGACCCCTTTTTATATTGACTCCACTACTCACAACACTAACCACCTTTGGCCGCGAGATAAGCTCCAGGGTGGCGGTCAACAGCCATCTTGCCGCGACCACGACACCTCCCGGCGCGGTCAGACCACTTCCCACCGCGGGAGATTCTCTAGACCCGCGGCAGAACACTCTCCCATTGCGACCCCGATCCCTTCTGGCGTGGTGAGCCCATCCGCAACACACCTCGTTCCACTATCTTGTTTCACAGTCCAAAAAACCAAGTTCCTCTTGCAAACGGACGTGTCTTGAAACAAACTTCTACTAAAGGCGTTCAACTGGAACAAACCACAAGAACTTAAAATTCTGATTCGGCCATAACAAACGCCTATCACCTCCACCATCGCCCCATCCAACCACCTCCAAGTAAGTTTTCTCAACCCTTTTTCCATCATCTTTTCCATCTTGTCTCGATTTATTTCACACTGGGACAATATGATTTAAGTTTGGGAGGAGGATTCCATCCCTTACTAACCATCTTTTCTTTCTTGAGTCTTTTTATTTTCACGTTTTCTTTTCAAATTGAAACACAATTTTTGGGAATGAGGACATAAATCTATGATGAATTTTGACCAGTGTGCTTCTACGCTATTCCTAGTAACAACTCTTTTGTGATTTAGTTATAGACTATGCGGTAGCTAGATTGATTGTGACAGACATCCCTAGCTATATTTTACTTGGACTTAATCTGACTTAATTTTCTCATTAAAGGCGTTAGATAAGGGAAATGAATCAGACATTCAGGACTTTTATCCTTTTTAACACTCTTTGTTGATCTTGAATGGCCAGCTCATTTTTAGTTGGTTCCACACCTTACCCTACCTCTTTAAAACCTCATACATCCTCTCTTGTTGTCTTATGTGGAGATATGTGCAAAAACGATGGAGAGAGAGGAACAACACAATTTTCTGTCACTCAAGACGGAAGACTAGACAAGTTTGGTAAAGGTGATATCAACAACAAGAAGAAGTGAGTCTTGAATTCATTTGGAGTGTTTTCTAGGTGTTTGGAGACATTTTGGAGATGTTTGGAGTAATGGAGCAAAAGAGGATGCAAGGAGCATTCCGAAGTGTCTTACAGATCCGGAAGAACGAAGGAGTTCCGGTCAGATTTAGCCTCAATGATCTTCATGAAGGTTGTATCCAGATGAGTTATCTGTCTACTGGAGGTAGTTTGAGGTCATTCGGACATGTATTCCAGGAGATATCACATTTTTACTAAGGGTATATCCGACTGGCCGCAAGACTAGAGACCAACGCCGACCAGCTCTAGGTCGGTACCACTGGAACGGGATTACAGCATGGGCCAGTACCGACCAGAAACTCTTCTCAGTACTGATCCAAACCTGGTCGGCACAAAGCCAAGCTCTTCCCCACACGGGTCAGCATCCACCCGACACACATCCTTTCCTCTCTCGTACCGACCCTTGCTCCAAGCGGCACAAGTCACCCGGCACAAGGAAAGAATTTGTACCGACCCAAGACTGGTCGGTACAGACCTCTTCAATCCAGCTTCACTCCCCCATACCGACCAAAGCCCACTCGGTACAAATCCATCCTCGTCGAAGCCAGCCGAAGTGACTCAAAGATCAGGCCAAATGAAGAACTTACACTCGGATTTAGCTTCGGAAGTCTTCATAGCAGTTGTAGATAATTATGAACTTACACTCGAACTTACACTCGGAGTTAGATGTCTTCTGGATGTGGTTGCAAGTCATTCTGATCTGTGGTTAGAAAGATACATCAGATTTATCAGAGACATGTCTGTCTGGCGTCCAAACGAGTTCTGCTCCAAATGTGACTTCTGAAAGATCAACCTAGAAGAAGGGTTTCCACTTGGTTTCAGCTTCCACTTTCTTCATGAAGGTGTAGACAAATGAGTGAGCTGTCTATTGCAAGTGGTTTGAGGTCATTTGGATAAGTGGTTCAAGAGATATAGCGATTTTACCAAGTGTGTGTCCATCTATGCCGAGCGGCACACTCCGACCGGTATGAAGAGAAGACTTGTGCCGACCCACTTGTACCAACCCAGCCTGGTCGGTACAAGCCTTCAAGAACACTTTGACCCAGTTTCAGCCGGGTCAATACCCGGGTTGACCCGGTTCGCCCCTTTTTCTATAAATACTCTTGAAACCTAATTTTTTTACTAAGTCTTCTTCTCCCAAGAGTTAGGATCGACCCAAACTCTCTTTTTGAGGGATTTTGATTGTTCTTCATACATATGCCATTCTAGAGAAGATTGCTTCACCCCTTATCTTTTATTTATGTTTATTTAATTATTGTTCTTCATTTTTATGTATTTTTCTCTTGTGTTCTTCATGTTCTTTAGACTTTAGATTTTTTGTTGGATTATGGATGGCTTGAATGGATGGTTAGATGGTGATAATTTAAGTTGATCCTTGTTAAATCCTTCACATAGGTTAGCTCTTAATGCTAGATCTAGATTGAGAGATCAAATCTAGAACTAAGGCATTTCACGTCCGAGAGGTGTTCGATGAAATGTTTGAACCAAGCCTTTTGTAAGGTTTTCACATCCTTGCCAATGAGAGTTGATGTCAAGGGTGATTAGTGAACTAATTGAGATTTTTTATTAATGCCCATTGATTATCTAATTGCAAACGAGAGTTTATGTCAATTAAGTGATTAGTGAGGTGACTAGTGCTATGAGAATAGATTTATCATATTTATGAATCTCATGTTCTAGGATAGTGTTTAATGCAATTTTTGTCATCATTATTTGATTGTTAATAATTCCTTTGATAGTTTATTCCATGATCCAACACTTCTATCTTTTTTTTTTTTTTGCATTTTACTTTCTTAATCTAAAAATATAAAAACCCATGTTTGTCATGTTCGTTGCTAGGCATGCACGTTGGTCGGCTTCATCATGCACGTTGGTCGGCTTCATGGCGTTGTTATGATGTATATTGGTCATCAAGTTTCCTCAATTATGTTTCATGTTCGGCATGTGGGTTATGTTCGGCGAGTGGCGAGTTCGATGTTGTCTTACATTCGGCATGTTTCTATGCTCGGCGTTCATGCTCGGCCTACTTTGCCGTGATCGTGTGAGTGAGCTCGTGAGAGTGAGTTCAGCATCGTGAGATCGGCGTGTGTTAACTAGTGGGAATGAGTTCGACATGTGTGAGTTTGTTCCTCGCGAGTTCGTCATGGTGAGAACCAGATCGTGAGCTCGTCATAGTTCTCCTCGATGTCGTTGTTTGGCATGCACGTCATGCTCGTCGTTGTTTGTTTCTCCTCCATGTTCGTCATGCATGTTTCGTTGTCATCACGTCTCCTTCTTCATTAGCTTGGTTCGTCTCTCCACGAGCTTGGCCATAATTGTCATGATCGTTCCTTTGTTTGTTGTTGTTTTTCTTGCCATGGTCAGGACTTTCGGTGAGGTCGGCATGGTGAGCTCGGCATAATGAATTGTGAATTCGGCGAGGTCGGCATTGCGGGGTCGGCATGGCGAGCTCGGTCATGATGTATGGTGAGTTCGGCGAGGTCGGCACAGCGAGAGTGGCATGGCGAGCTCGGTCATGATGCATGGTGAGCTCGGCATAATGCATGGTGAGCTCGGCATGATGCACGACGAGTTCGGTTTGGTGTATGTCGTCATGTACGTTGATCATGGTTGTGATCACGAGCTCGTTACGCTATGGATGTGAGTGAGCTCGTCGTTGTTGTGATCACGATGTTTGATGAGTTATCTCTTGTTTCTCTCTCTAGGATCCCCCCTCCCTTTGTTCTCATCCTCCCTTTTATTTATAGTGGGCAAGCAGACTTGCTAAGTGGGCAAGTGGTACGTGACATCATTGATGACGAGGTGGTGATGTCACGGTTGATGGACTTTATTCTTCATGGGCCTTCGTTTTTGATGGGCCGACCTTGATTTGTACTGGGCCACGGTGGGATGCTAAATCCACCACCACCAATAAGTCTCCCCCCTCGAGTTCGGCGGACAAAGCAAGTCAATTCTTAGCTCGGTACAAATCAAGTTCGGTCAAATAATTCGATCCTGAACTTTAGGGTCGGCAAGATGCCTGTCTGTGAGCGATGTTGGCAAGATGCAAGTGACTGCGAGCAAGGTCGGCAAGATGCCTGACTGCGAGTGAGGTCGGCCCGATGCCTGACAGCGAGCGGGGTCAGCGTGATGTCTGACTGCGAGCGAGGTCGGCGCGATGCCTGACTGCGAGCGAGGTCGGCGCGATGGATGTATTCGAACGAGGTCGGCGCGATGCTTGACTGCGAGCGAGGTCGGCGCGATGGCTGTATTCGAGCGAGGTTGGCGCGATGCCTGACTGTGAGCAGGGTTGGCGCGATGCCTGACTGCGAGCGGGGTCGGCGCGATGCCTGACTGCGAGCGGGGTCGGCACGATGCCTGACTGCGAGCGAGGTCGGCGTGATGCCTAACTGCGAGCGAGGTCGGCACGATGTCTGACTTCGAGCGAGGTCGGCGCGATGCCTGATTGCGAGTTTGGTCGGCGATGTAATTTCGAGATCGGTGAACTTCATGAGTTCTATAGCTCGGAAAAAAGCGAGAAGGTCGACATTTGTTGACTTAATGTGAGGCTGAGCTCGGTGGAGTTCAACAGTTTCCGTGAATAGCTCGGCTTAAATTCGTTTTGCGAACGATTGAAGTTCGGCTTATGGTATTTTATCGAATTCGATCGTAGTGCGAACTGTAAAGCTTGGTTGATCTTACTTGGTTGATTTTGAATGTAGTGCGAACTGAAAAGTTCAGCTTTGGCGCGAGCTGTGGAGCTCGGTAGTAGTTGTTGTGGAAGCGGGATTGTTTGTTAATCCGCATAAGGTCGTAAAATGATACGATCCTCTCGAATCCACCACGTACCAAATTGGTGCCGTATATACTACGGTCTTAGCCGGGGTACTTTAGATGAACTCGGTTCTTCAATCCATTCAGGATCGGCGATCGTTGGGAGATCGGCATATTTCCCAGATCGAATCGGAGTGTGCGAGACGGACTCGGCTTATTTAGCTTGGATGATCTGGGAATTGCGAACGTATGAGAGTTCGGCTTAATTTACTTCCCATATCGAATCGAAGCGTGCGAAACGGACTCGACTTATTTAGCTCGGATGATCTGGGATTTGCGAACTACGGGGGTTCGGCTTACTATTTGCGAATGTTGAGAATTCGTCTTATTACTTCCCAGATCGAATCGGAGTATGCGAGGCAGACTCGGCTTATTTAGCTCGGATGACCTGGGAACTGCGAACGTATGAGAGTTCGGCTTATTTTATTTAGTCGATTTCGACTGTCGTGCGAACGTAAGAGTTCGGCTTAAGATAACATGAACTGTTCGAGTTCGGCGAACTACGATAGTTTGGCTTAGTATAACAATCTGATGTTAAATCTAAAGATGACAAGCTGAATGCCGACAGGCAGAATCTGATGAAATGGAATTCTAATCCGAGATCGATGAACTGAAGTTCTGAAAAATGACGAACTGAAATTGATGAACTGAAAACCTGTGACGAAACCGAAACTGATAAATCGATCTGATCTGAAACTGTCGAACTGAGATCGATGAACTGAAATTCTGAACTGAGGCCGATGAAATGATAAAACGATCTGAAACTGATGAAATGATAATCCGATCTAAACCCGATGAAATGATAATCCGATCTAAACTGAAACTATTGAGCTGAAAGTCTGAATTGAAACTGAACGGAAATTGGATGATTGATCCGAAACTGAAAAATCGGAACTGAATAATCTAAAAACGATATATGAGTGTAGCTTGATAACCGAACGTAGCTCGATGGGCAAAAGTGTCCTGATAATGGAACGTAGCTCGGTAGGAGATGTAGCTCAGTAAGAGAGCGTATCGTAGCTTGGTAGACGAGCGTCATTAAATTGTAGTCCGGATTTAGAAGGATGAACAACTTCGAATAATAGTTTCGAATAACAAAGCACTCGATAAATGATAGGGAGCTCGGTAGACGAGCTATGATTGGTAAGTGATTTTGATTATCTATCAGCTCGGACTGAACGATCAAGGCATCGATCTATTCTCCGTCGTCGGGCTCAGCGTTCCGCGTGGCTCCTTTGGTGTTAATGTCGTCGAGACTTGGCGTTCGCTTCGGTTGTGTAGATATGACCTTTTGTTAACCGCAAGGTCGGAGGTTCGACCCCTCTCTCTAGCGCCAATTGTTGATACCGGGTTTAGCACAACCCAATAATCACACAAGAATAAGCCAAGATGGCCGGTGAACCATGTCGGTCGTCCGACCATCAAGGTTCGATGTAAGATCGACGTGAAGGTCGGCCTTGTCTCGACGACGATTAGCTAGGACGATGGAGAAGAAGTAAGTGATTTATAGCTGAACCCCGAAGGGCTGCCTACGTACCCCGAGCTAAGAATTGACTTGCTTTGTCCGCCGAACTCGACATTCCTTCGCCGAACTCAAGGGGGGGACTTATTGGTGGTGGTGGATTTAGCACCCCACCCCAGCCCAGTACAAATCAAGGTCGGCCCACCAAAAACAAAAAACAAAAGCCCATCAGCGCTGACGTCAGCACCTTGTCAGCGATGACGTCACATCTCACTCACCTACCCACTAGTTCGGTTTTTCAGGAACTTTTCCCGGATTCGCGTGGAAAAGAGATCAAGGAACCTTATAAATAAGGTGAGAAAGAGAGAAAGCGGGGGGGGTGCTTCTTCCCTAAGAAAAGGACCGAGCATGAATGAGAGGAAGAAAAATCCTAGAGAGAGAAAACAATAAGACCGAGCTCAGCACATCAAAGAGGACCATAAAAATGACGAGCTCACACGACATGGACGAGAAGACGTGCTGCATGTGACGACATGCCAAGCTCAAAATCGCGACAAGGAGATGACGAACTCACTTACGGTCAAGACAAACCGAACGTAACAAACCCGCGAGTATCCATGTTAGACCGAGCTTAACGAGCTCGCCGAACTCGCCAAATATAACGAACATAACACCGCCGACCTCATGAGCTCACCCTCGCGCCGATCTCATTGAGCTCATAATGCTGAACTCGCTCTGACGAGCTCAATCTCACGATCACAACAAAGGATGCCGAACATGAACTCATCAAGAAAACAAGCCCATGCCGACCTCACACGACGAGGACGACCATGGGAGATACATGTGATGACTTGCATGCCAAGCGACACGCATGACAAATAACATGCATGCCGAACCACTAGGTATGATGACACCGAACATGACGACGCGACCCATAGGCCGAGCTTGAGGAGAGAGTGTGACGCCGAACATGAAAAACAACACCGATGATGAGCGCACCTTCACGAGTTCACTTTAGCGATCATAACGATATGTGAGAACGAGCTCACTGAGCTTGACGAAACAAATCACGAGCTCACTGGCGGGCCAAGCCGCACTTACCGCGCACCATGTTGTACTTGCCGTGCACCACGCCGAACTCGTTACGCATGTCGCCAGGCTCGTTCGCAACTAGTTCGCCAACCTCGCCATGCCGACCTCGCAGAACTCACCATGCATCATGACCGAGTTTGCCATGCCGACCTCGCCGAATTCACAATACATTATGCCGAGCTCACCATGCCGACCTCACAGAAAATCCTGACCACGGCAAGAAAAACAACAACAAACAAAGGAATGATCATGACTTGCATGCCAAGCAAGGTGCATGCCAAACCATGTGCATGCATGACCATGAAAGATGATGATCTCAAAATCAAAATGACAACCACACGCTCATCACGGTAAAGACGTGTCGAGCTCATCATGACCGAGCTCACTCTTGCGATCAGCGATCTCATTCTCTTGTTGTATCCCGACATCTCGCCGAACCCATCATGTAACCATGTGATCTACGATCTGGCTTGATCCTCATCTCGGGGTACGTAGGCAGCCCTTCGGAGTTCAGCTATAAATCACTTATTTCTTCTCCACCGTCCTAGCTCATCGTCGTCGAGACAAAGCCGACCTTCACGTCGATCTTATATCGAACCTTGATGGTCGGACGACCGACCTGGTTCACCGGCCATCTCGGCTTATTCTTGTGTGATTATCGGGTTGTGCTAAATCCGGTATCAACAATATTCATTAGTATTTTCTAATTATATGCATTTACGTAATAAAAATATACACAATTACAACATTTGCTTTTTTGAAGTCATATCAGAACGAATTTTTCACCTTTTCTATGATCATGTCAGTCGGCACTTCTCTCATCTGCGAATCTGACAAAAAACTGGTAAGTTATCTTTCATGTGCAATTTCGTCCATAATTTGCCTCAACAGTTACAAAAGTGCTACATTTGCACAATTTTTTTAAAAATGCTAACATATTTAAGAAAGTTGATTTATGTGCTTACTCGTCCAAAACTCTCTAACAATAATTATTAAAAAAGCTTTTTTGTCGCATTGTTCTCATTTTTTACGATGTAGAGTGATGTTCGGAAAATATAGAAAATAAAATTATATCTTAATTACGATGTAGAGTGATGTTCTTGGTAGTCTTTTTTGAATATAGATCTTCCGAAAATATATAGAATAAGAAAGATTGGTGGTAAATCATAAGTAAATTTAATATATTTATAATTGTATTTAGAGATTTAAATATATTTAAATTTAAATTGATAATGATTTTGGTCGTAAATAAAGTGTGTTGGGCAAATGATTTTGTTTTGTCATTGTCTTCGTGAGGTTGATCGATTATGAACACGCATCAACTTTTGACTTCTCAAATAATGCCAAGAGTACAATAATAATATGCCTAAAATATAATACATAATTTTTTTTTTTGATGTCAAAAAAAAAAAAATACATAATTTTTTTTGAAAATGTGAAATATTATGAATGTTATGATAAAAGAAATAGCGATGAGAATGGCGATTATGCTTTCTCATTTTTAACTGCTTTTTTTTCTTTTTCAGGATGAATATTACTTGATTTCGATGATTTCTCCAAGGTGTTACACCAAATCTTCTCTTCTCTTCCTTGTAATGGATACATCGATTCCAAAATGGTTTTTAAACCGTGATTTCTTCATTACATGGGTGATGATTATCATGTATTTTGGCAGTAATGTGGTGAATTTCACTGGAATTGATCATTCACTGTCAGTTATCTCCACGTTGAATAGAAGATCCGACGTGATGTCGGTTATCTCCACGTTGAATCGAAGATCCGATGTGATGTCCGTTTTTCGTAACCGTTTTCTCTCTCCGAGTAGTCTATTTTCGGTGGCAATCTCGTCTCCGATGTAGCACTGTGAAACTTCCTTGCAAATGGTGCATTGGTCGAAGAATCTGTGATCCCGGAAAATCATATGTTTATGTTGCTTCTAATTCGATTTTTTCCGGGGATTTTACTTAGCTGAATATGGCATTAACACCATGGAAACCACCATGGAGGGTAGGACGGTTTGGAGCGGAAGATGCATCCTTGTTGTATGGCGACATTCGTACAGTCGTTGAAAATTGGTAATTTCAAATATTATTTCGATTGAAAGAATCATTAAATTGGATTCTTTTTCGACGAACATTTTTAGATTCTAATTGAGAATGAGTCAATGTAATACAACCCGAGAAAACATGGATAATAGCCAGAGATGAAGATCACATCAGAATCAGATTGAATGAAAATTTGGGGAAATGAATGATGGACGCTTTTTTTGCGAATAAAATTTTTCGGAAAAAAAAATCGTCAACATTTATTTTAGTTGTTTTATCGCTTTGTATTGTTATTATTTTATGTATTATTGATGTACCTTGATTTTATATAAATAAAGATTAGCACCAATGAGATACAAGAAAACGCCGAATCCAAAAGAACCAAATAATTACGTTTCGTTTCTCAGAAGTAACACCTTGGTAAAGATTTGATCGGCCAATTCATTTTCATAAGCACGAGCCATCATAGAATTATATGTTGACAAACAAAAACAAAAACAAAAACAAAAACTTAATACCAAAACAACGCAGAAGCAGAAATAAGGTTTATTTTATTTCTACTCAAAAGTCCAGAACAAAGGCGGAATTGTAAGAAGAAAAAAAAACCATATAAGGGTAATATAGGTCCGAAAATTAAAAAAAAAACATGTCAAATAGTGGACTCTACAAGTCTAGTACTGACAAAAAAAATAACAACACCTGAAAATTGCTTTAAAAAAAAGCAAACATCAACGGCTGAGATTTTTCTCGTCAGGTATCAATCGATTTTGACAGAGGAAAAGAGATAATGAACGAAGTAAAAGGACGTGAGGAAGCCAATGGTTCCAGTAGCGAGCATGATTGCAATTGCCATAAGCAGAGAGTAGCCAATGTAAAGCATAGCCGAGACCGGTCCGCTCAGACTTTGCAGATCAAAGACCAAATAGTTGATAGAGTATGCAAAAACGTACAACGCGACTGAACCAGACGCGTAGAACGCTTTCCACCACCATCTCCAATCTTCGACGCAGAGGTGCATATAGGTCAAGACCACTGATACTTCCGCACACACGACTACTAAAAGAAGCAGAACGATGAGCAAGAATCCGAACACGTAGTAGAATCTGCCTAACCATATGCTGGAGAAGATAAAGAAGAGTTCTATGAATAGGGTCCCGAAAGGAAGTGTTCCTGCTCCAAGGACGAGAAGCCATGACGGGTATTTCCGTTCTGGGATTTCCCTTGGAATCTGGTTGGTTCTCACTGGAAACTGGATTGCTTCTGCTCGTGTGCCTAAGAATCCTCCAAATAAGGTGAGTGGAACCGAGATGCAGAACCAGAGAGCCAAGAGCTCAAAGTACAATGATATTGGGATGGCACCCGTGCTGTTGCTGCTCCATAGAAGGAAGTTTAACACTGTTAGTATAACAAAAGCAATACCCGGAAAGAAGCATGCGATGGACCAAGAAAGTGATCTCCATCCTTCTGAAGTTCCTTTGACGGTTCTCCAGAGCCGAACACCAGCATACCCAGCAGCAATACCCAAGAACAGATAGAGAATAATCATGCCGGTTAGTAACATTCCTCTTGAAGCAGGTGACATGAATCCAAGTGCTGCGAAAACAATTGTGACAACAGCCATTCCTGTAATCCGAACACCGTCTCCCACCATAATGCATAGAAGCTTGGATAGCTCTGGTTCTCTGAACACATCTCCGACAACAAGTTTCCATCCAGAGAGCTCCTCGTTCATCTGTGCCTGGGCTTCCTTGTCCAGTTCCTCGTACTTTGTCAAATCCCTTCTCACTGTCCTCAGGAATATGACAAAGACTATACCGGCGAGGAAGAAGATTACCATAAGCGAGTTCAGAATAGAGAACCAATGGACACGAGCACCTTCCATTTTCAGGTACGCATCCCATCTGGATGGCCATCTTGTCTCACTCCTAACAAATTCGACTTCATAAGTGAAAGTTATTCTTTCACGTTCTTTTATGATCTGAGCTTTGTCAAGCTCCAACGGACAGTTAACTGAAGGAACAGGGTCATACATGTGAAGTTTCGTCATTTTCTCAAGATCATACTTCACACTACAGGGAACGACCTCAAATCCAACTATCTCATAGCCCAGGGCCTTCTTTTTATCAGCTTCAGAGATCACACCCATACCTTCTTCACCCGTACCAATTACCTCCATGACATTGCCTTCGTATTCATGGACCAAGACCTTAAACTTCAGATGATTGATGATGTAATCATCATTGCTGTTGGGTGGTGAATATCCAACAGGGTATCCAGTCCACTGGATGGTAACCCCGTTTTGCTTGGCAAATCTCAAAGCTGGCAAATTATCCAGAATCATATTCACTTGGTACAACTCGCGCGTTCTCTGTTTCAAGAGCTTGACCTCATGCTCGTTCAAAGGTTTCGTGGTACAGAGATAGAGAGACTCGTTCGTGTTCATCCGAAACCTATAAGCAGAGTTATCAATCTGATCCCCCATGAGAAGCTCCCCAAGATTCTCAGCACTTTTCTTAATGCCCTCAAGCGGTTTGCAGTAAGGAAGACTATAGAAACCGAAAGGAAGCTCAGTTTCGATAGATGTCAATGAATTGACTTTGGCTAAGATTGAGTCTCCATTTGAATATGTGTGCATATAACTCCCTGGCAAGTAGAACCCATTGCACAGCTGACAAACAAACACCAGCAAGACGAAAACTCGGTACACACCAAACATTTTCCTTACTGTATGAAACAAAAACGTTAGTAAGTGATTGATTCAGGCACTGCGTCATAACAAAATCACTCGAAACAGTCAGTTTCATGATAGGCAGAATAAACATTTTCAGAAGAAGAAATCAAGATCCAAATGTTATGACGATGCGTAAAAACCAGATTCGGAATTAATTTCACATAGATCGCTAGATCAAAGGATCGAAAACAGTTCGTCGAGTTTCAATTTGGAATATCAGATCCCATTGGATCATAAACGCAAACTAATAATCCAAAAGTTAATCGATAATTGGTACGTGTAACAATCGTCTATACGAAAACGATCAATACCAAATCAAACGGCGAGAAAGAAAGACGATGAAACGACAGATCTCGGAATTTCGCGAAATGAAAAGAGCAAACCTGATGCAGATCCAGATTCCGAGATCTTCAACGGAGTCAGATCCGGGGGCACGAGAGGGAGTTCTTCTTCTCTCAATCTCTCTCTCTCTCTCGCTATCTGTATAGGTCACGCTGCTTAATCTCTCTCCCTGCCTTGCTTAGTGCGTTCGCAAAGTAGCAAATAGCGAAAATCAAGAAAATCAAGAAAATCGTGGGTGGGTAGTTATCCCCTGCGACGCATACACATGTGTCGGTGCTACGATCACCGTTCCTCGGTACATCTTAACGTATAGATTTTTATAATAGTTAACTAGTTGGTATAGATTTTTATAATAGTTAACTAGTTTGTAGTCGGTGACGTGAATATTATATTATTGTTTACTAACGTGATTATAAGAAAATTCGACATTGATAAAATTATCACCGTTAAATGACATTTATATAAAACACGATAGAAATAATCATCTAATGCTATTTAGTTAAATACGACATAATCCAATCGCTCAACAACCCGATTTACGAACATGGATCAGTTAACTTTTATATAATGAAGGTTCAAAAAAAAAAAAAAAAAACTCTTATAAAATGCCCTACGATAATTAGAAAACAATACATATTTGTATGAGTTAGATGTTCGTTCATTTGACATTATATGCTTTTTGAAGCGATCGACATTTTTTGACCTCATTCCTCTACCTTCTTTTAATTTCACCAACACGACATATTAAAATATAAACCACCTTTTAGCTTGGTTTAAACCTAACATCCATTTTCTTTCTCTCGCTTCTCGTTTCTCCGGCTAGTTATGTGGTATTGTATCTGATTTGAGCGTTAGATAATATTTTAGAAGTTTTTTTCCCTTTTGTCTTTAAGATTATACTAAACGTGTTATCTTTCCTGGATAGCGCAATCTACCTCTCGTAACAACCATTTTCACATACCCATAAACAACTCGTAGTCATTATCCTAGCTTTCGAAAGCTCCTATAAGCATTCTTTAATCATTATGTTGGCATGCATGGAAGCTTATTTGTAATTTTGTTTGATTTTTCAAATTTGAATCACTCATCCATGAGTTTGTCGAAATTCTACAAACTTAAATTTATCTAAAGAGCATATCTTATTTAGAATTAACCGTATGATAAATCTTGAAATTTTGTTCCCAACAACAATTAATTAGTAATTTTTTTTATTTCTATTTGATTAATATTCAGTTTTATTATTTTTAGTAAATAGTTTTTTCTAAATATGTAGTTAGGAAATAATTGGATCTAAATGTACCTTAATACATCACACCACCGTAAAATCTAGTGTTTTGTGTCGTTAATCTGATCAAATGAAATTAATTTTTGGTTAATAGGTTCATGCGACAAACTAAAAAAAAACTCATAACATAAATCTTCAGGTATGTTTAGCAACAAAAAAAACCTTAGGTAAATTAGATGATCAAGTTTGATACTCACTTTTGATCATATATTTCTCTCTACAAATAAATAGAAAATTAAATATATGTATATATTAATTTTTAAAATATTAGGAACATCAGAAATATAATTAGACATCACAAATGGATCATAAATGAGTTCTAATGAATGTAAATTATAAAAATTAAAATGATTTGATGATGTGTCACAAATGTGGCAGCCTAAGAAGAGCACATCCTCATGTAAGTTTAGCAACAAAAAGAAAACCTTAGGTAAATTAGATGATCAAGTTTTATACTCACATATGATCAAATATTTCTCTCTACAAATAAATAGAAAATTAAATATATGTATATATGAATTTTTAATAGATTAGACATAAAAAATATATATTAGACATCACAAATGGATCTTAAATGAGTTCTAATGAATGTAAATTTAAAAATTTAAAAATGTGTTGATGATGTGTCACAAAATTGGCAGTCTAAGAAGAGCACATCGTTTCGATCGCCGTATTTGATTTTTGGTGGGGTCTTCGACATCTGAGTTTTAGTGTTCATACATAAGGTGGGCTCTATATTTGAAGCTCGTATTTAGTCAGAGTGGGCTACAACCAACTTTTTTGAAGTATATATTTTGATAGTTTTATTTTATGGGTTTTTAAAAAAAAATGGTGGATGCCAAAGTGGACGCTGAGGTGGCGGAAGAAGAAGTGAGCAAAGCTAGCTTTATATATGTAGATTCGACATCGATTTCCTACCTACAGGTTTTTATATCGAAAAATTCTTTAAAACACACACCAAATACTTCCGTAAAAAATACACAATTTTTTTTCATTCTCCAAAAAATATGTAAATAATTTTTCTTCTGTGCGATGCATGTTTATGCAATGAATGTCTTCAAATTATCTAAAAGTATTTGTGAAGACATAAATGATATTTTGGCTCGATTTTGGTAGAATGTTGGTGATGACAAGAGAGTTTACTAAAGAAAGAAGGGGGGTTTGGATTTAGAGATATTGAAAGCCTTAACTTTAGCATTTCTTGGGAAAAAAGTGTAGAGAATAATGTAATATCCCAAATGTTTAATGGCTAGAGTTCTTTGAGGTAGATATTTTGGAGAAAAAAACATGTTAACCGTAGAAAAAAATAGAAGAACCTCTTATATATGAAAATCGTTATTACAGGGCAGAGATCTAATAAAGCAAGGTCTTTGATTTGTTATTGACAATGGATCAGTTGTGAGTGCTTGAACATATCCCAAATATGTTATTGACAATGGATCAGTTGTGAGTGCTACATGTTCACCCACCACGACCTCCGCAACCTAGAAAATCACAGGTAGAACACTGTTTGGTTAAAGAATGGTTCAATGAGACACATATAGGTTGGAATGAAATAATATAAGAGCTTTACTAGGAGAACGCCAATTCCTGCCTCGATTCTTATAAATGGTACCGATTAGTTCCCGAACAATTTTGGTGTGCTAAATCATACCCACACTCTTAAAAATTTGAATATCCATACACGAACTAACTTTTTTTGGCTGAAACATGCATTGACCTGAATCCCATTAGTCAATCCCGTTAAACCGTTAACAAAGATGAGTCAACTGCTGATAACACCGGTTTTTGACCACTTTTATGGATCACTTTCATACTCTTTTGCAGGTGTTTTAACTCCGTTTTCAAAGATTTTCAAATGATTTTCATGTTTTAGAGTTTTAAAAGACATTTCAGATAACTCGGGATAAAAAAGTGCATTTCGGAGCAAAAGTACATTTTTGGATAAACTTAGACCGTCAAGAAGTCTTGCAGCTAATGGAGACCTTTTCACCGTCCGATCATCCCCAAATTCGG
>PKMM01028880.1:117291-148408 GCA_002933915.1 Eutrema heterophyllum | reverse complement strand
CTAATTAATGGTTTCAACATTAAATTTAGAATTGAATTTATATGATTTAATATATATTTAAATTACTAAAAAGTAATATTATTATTACGTGATAGAATTTACAAATAATTTTAACTTTTGTGCTGGTTCAATTTCTAATTTGAATTAAAAAAAACTTTGTAAAGTAAAAAAAAAAACAGAAAACATAATATGGTTATTGTGCCTATTCCACATTTACAAACCAAGTGTTTATGGAAATCTAATTAATGGATTCAACATTAAAAATGTATAATTGAATGTATAAAATCTAGTATATAATTAAATTATAAAATTAATTAATATGGTTATTAGATGATAGAAAGTACAAATAATTATAGATTTTGAGCATAATTTTGCGCGGGTTCAATTCTTTGTTTGAATTCAGAATATTAAGTGAAGTAAAAGAAAAAACAGAAAAAATAATATGGTTACTAAACCTACACCTTATATATAAACCAAGTATTTTTGAGGATCGAATGTATAAGATTTAATATATAATTACGAAAATATAATATAATTACTAAATGATAGAATTTTACAAATAATTTTAGTTTTCGCGCTTAAGTTTTTTTGCGGGTCCGATTTTTAGTTGAATTCAAAAGATTACTTGAAGTAAATAAAATAAAATAAAAAAAATTTGGTTGTTAAACCAAGTGTGTTTTGGAAATTTAATTAATGGTACCCTGTGTAGATATGAAAACATTTGTAATATATAAATCTCTAGTAATTTCATGAGATTAAAAACAAGATTAAAAAGGTAAAAAGGTAAAAAGGAAAAGGAAATATAGAGAAATATGAAGCTTTATGGAGCACCTTCTTCCCGTTTGTTTCCAATGGCAAAAGATGCTAGTAATGTTTCCCATCGGATATCAAAACGAGCCAAATACATCAACAAGACTCGTGACGGGAAGATCTACAAAACCAACAGAACCAGATTCAAGGAGATGGTTCTTAGACTCACCGGAACTACCCTAAACTCGCGGCAGCTAGATGGTCTCCGTCCTTCGCCGCTGGCTCATGTTAGCAGTCCCCAACCATTCAGGCTAAACGGCGCTCCTATTCCTCCTCTACCTTATCGATACCCAGCGGCTCCAATTAGGACCAACGCTGTGAACACCTCAACAACTGAATTATCCAACACGCAAACACCGTCTCCACCATCGCTTCCGTCATCGTTCCCGCCGCCTTCTCCCCGAGGGCAAGAGTCGATGGAAGCTTCGGTGGCTGCTTTTATGCAGTACTTTGAGGACCGTATGGCCGAAGACGACCCAAACCAGGAACATTTCTCCGACACATCTCTGTTGATTCATTCGATCCCAACTAGTGATAAGGAACAACAAACGGAGAACATTCCACCACATGTTCCGGCGAATTCAACGTCCGAGATTCTAGATTCGCCTGATTGTCTGACAGATCCACGATCGGATAATATTTCACCACCAGTTCCACCGATTTTACCGTCGGAAAATCTAGACTGGCCCAAATATCGGAACGATTTACGATCAGAAAACATTCAACCACCAGTTACAGCGACTGTACCGTCGGGAAGTCTTGACTGGCCCAAATCTCGGAACAAATTACGATCGGAGAAAATCCCACCACCAGTTCCAGCGCCTTCATCGTCCGAGATTCTATATCGACCCAATTCTACGTATTATATACGATCGGAGAATATTCCACCACCAATTCCAGCGACTTTACCGTCCGAGAATCTACTAAATTGGCCCAATATTTCTCCGAACGATATACGATTGGAGAACATCCCACCACCAGTTCCGGCGACTTTACCTTCTTGGAATCTAGAGTGGCCCAATTATCCGAACAATCTACAATCGAAGAACTTACCACCACCAGTTTTTGGGACTGTACCGTCATGGAATCTAGACTTGCCTAATTATCCGAGCGTTCTACGATCTAAAAACTTTCCACCACCCAGCTCCAGCGGCTTTAGTTTCAGGTGGTTTACAACGGGGATGATTACAAACCTCAATTAGGGTTTCTTTTTTTTTTAATCCTTTTATCGTTGCTGTTTTCGTTTAAAGAATAAGAGATAGGAGGGAAGTTTTTGTAACTTTTGCTTCTTTTGTTTTTTGTTTTCTGTTGTGATCTTCACTTTTCTATTTGACAAACTTCTTAGTCATCATTGCTTCTTTATCTGCGGTCGTACTTCTTACTCCTTTTTTAAAAAAACCTTTTCAGATCATTGATTTCATAACCGGTCAATCAAGTCAACTATAAACTATTCTCTCTTTTATAACTATTCTCACTCTCTTGGAAAAAGTTAAATTTTCTCTAAATCACATGAAAAATAGCAAAAAAGCTTTCATGATCTGAAAATGGGTGAGACAAACAGAGCAAGATTTAATTCCAATCATGGAGATCGTAACAAATGAGTAAAACAAAAGGAGGTAGGAGAGTACTTCAACTTGGTAAGAGAGAGAGAGATAGAGAGAGAAAACCTTTGATTAGACACAATATTGACGAAGAAGATGGTTTCAATCCCTAACGCTAGCAGTAGCAGTTGACACCAAGATTCATCATTTTTGCTCCTCTGCTGGATTTGGAGGTGCTGCTTCCTTGATCTCATCTGTAGATTCATCCTGATCCACACCAAAGTAGAATATGAGATGATGAATCGTACATTATAATATCAAGCTACAATTAATAATGTGTAAAGAGAGTGATAAGCAAACCTGCATGTCAGATGTCCAGAGAGTGAGGTTGTCACGTAGAAGCTGCATGATCAAAGTGCTATCCTTGTAGGACTCTTCGCCTAGTGTGTCTAACTCAGCAATGGCAGCATCAAAAGCCTGATCATCATACACACACACACAGGGGCAAGCACAACACTCACTTTCTTGCTATGAAAGTGTTGAAAAGAAAGTAATACAGAATAGAAGCAAAGGGTTGAGAAGAAAGTAATACAGAATAGAAGCAAAGGTATATAAAGATACAGCCATTAAAGCAAACATAAATCTAGTCCCATCCACATTTGCAAATCATTTACCCTGGTTTTGGTTTCGGTTTCGAATTTTCGATTTTGATGATCCTAAGATGGTAATAACTGATAGACAAATATATATCAAAGATTAGGTTACCGTTTTAGCGAGGTTGCAGGCACGATCAGGAGAATTGAGGATCTCGTAATAGAACACAGAGAAGTTCAATGCCAGACCAAGACGGATTGGGTGAGTTGGAGCGAGTCCCTTGGCATTGTCCTGCAGAAACAAAAGCCCTAAGCTTAAACGCAGGCAATGTGCTCAAAACAGTTCCATGTAAAATCTACACGATGCAGAATCTAAGTCTAATCCAGAATCAGAAAATAATTTAGTCTAATCCAAAATCAGAAAATAATTTAGTCTAATCCAAAATCAGAAAATAACCTAGCCTAATCCAGAATCAGATAATAACTTCGAGACAAGTAATCAAGTCTATTGAAACCAACGCAAGAGGGATCCAATTAATCAATTGCTTGAAATCGTTAGAAGATAACAATAAGCTAGCAGAAGATATGTTGAATCCACATCCAAGAATCATGCGAAGAAGCACAAAATCGACTAGATCTAGAATTGGGAATGTTGAGATTAGGAAAGACGGAATATGAACACAAACCTGAGCAGATTCGTAGGCAGAGAGGGTGTTCTCGGCGGCGGAATCTCTCTCATGACCAATCTTGAACTCGGCCAAGTACCTGTAGTAGTCACCCTTCATCTTGAGGTAGAAAACCTTGGAATCCTCAGAAGCAGCGGAAGGGATGAGCGTAGATTCGAGCAGCTTGAGGATTCCGTCACAGATTCCCGATAGCTCCGATTCTATCTTAGCCTTGTAGTCACGGATCGTATTGACGCGGTCAACGTGGCCGCGGCTCTCCTCCTTCTGCTCGATCGAAGAGATGATCCGCCAGGAGGCACGGCGAGCGCCGATAACGTTCTTGTAGGCGACGGAAAGGAGATTTCGCTCCTCGACGGTGAGCTCATTACCATCTGTGGCGGCGGAGACCTTCTCCATGAATTCCACCATCTCTTCGTACCTCTCCGCCTGCTCCGCGAGCTTCGCCATGTACACGAACTCCTCACGCGACGAAACCGCCATTATTCCTCCTTCGTACGATGGATCCAGACGCAGAATAAGAGAAATATCTCAGATCGGAACAGTTTCTTCTTCGATTCAGTTATCTCTGTAGGTTAAAAAAAAGAGAAAGAAAGAGAGAAAGAGGTTTAATGAGGGAGGAGGCGAAAGGAGTGGGGAGCGACAAATTGCAATTTTAGATGAAATGGAAGAAGGACAAGATGGAATCTGGACCGTTGGATTTGTACGTTCAAATGCGGGAAGGTCGTGCTTTTTTTATACGGGAAAAGTTGGAAAAATTTTGAAACTCTTTTCGAATTCAAACCACAAATTTTAAATATTTAGCTTTGAAAAATTCTATATCAATATCCAAAGTTAAATGTAAATGAAAAAAAAAACTCTTTATCTTCTCGATGTATGTGATATGCAATTCCATTGAGTAACTATGAATATTTGTATAGCATGCAATGATTTAGCTTACTATTTTGTTTTTACATTATCTTCATTAGATGTAGTATCANAAATAAGTCTACCGTTTTAAGAATAAGTCTACCACGATAATATATGTCTACCGTCATTACAATAAATCTACCGTCACTAAACAATGAACCATCCGATGATAAGTATGCCGCCATTACAAATAAGTCTACCGCGGAGTAGATAAATCTACCATCAAAGGAAATAAATCTACCAATTTGGTCAAATGTCTACCAAAAAAGTCAACTGATCATTAACAAATCTACCAATCTTTGACAAATCTACCGTCATTAAAAATAAATCTACCAAGAAAAAATAAGTCTACCGCCCAAAAACATATCTACCATGTCGTAAAAATAAGTCTACCGAAATAAGTCTACCAGCCCAAAACAAATCTACCGGCCAAAAATAAGTCTACCGTCCGAAAAATAAGTATACCAGCCAAAAAATAAATCTACCAACAATAATTAAGTCTACCGTCAAAGAACAGTAGATTTGTTTATTTGAAATAGTAATGGCAATATCGTAATTATGTTTTTGTTAACAAATGCCAAAATGACAAAATTGGTATTTTTTCATTTTTTAGGTTATTCTAGTAATTAAAAAAAATTAGCATTGTTCTAGTAATTAAGGCATTTTTGAAAATTATTTTAGTAATCCTCCCTACATTAAAAGTTGGGGCATTTGATAAAATAGTACAAAATGACAAACAAATTGTCAGAATAGTACAGTGTTTGAGAAAATTGTAAAAATAGTCTTTTTAGGAAAAGTTTTTAGGGTTTAGTCTTCACCACAAACCCTACGCCCAAAACAATTCAACCCTAAACCCAAAACAGTTCAATTTTTTTTTGAAAAATACTATTTTGACAATTTTCTTAAAATCTGTACTATTCTGGCAATTTATTTATCATTTTGTATTGTTTTGGACCATTACCACTTAAAAGTATGTATGGTGATATTAGTTAGTGATCAATGAAAATTACTTCTAAAATCTAATATTGATATTAGCAACGTTGAAATAAAATATTTAGTCGCTGAAAACATCAAACATTATTGTTGCTGAACGAGTCAACATACAACTATTCTCCGATACCATGATAAGACATGAATTGCCAGATTTCGTCTTGTATTACTTCGATCCTTTGGACAATCTATCCATACAAACTTAAGCTAGTTCTTAAACCTAATACGAAAAGAAATACATACAATATAAGGAAACTAAAAATTGGCAATTATCTATAAGGAAATTATATATGTCGGTTCTATAACAACACATATTCACTCATTCTTCTTTTAGCTCGAGTTTTTTTTCAAAAACTCTAAAATAGGTGTCACAATATCGATTGCTAGTGACATAATTCCGAGAAGACCGATAGCAATTGCATCGTCGAAAAAAAAGAAAAGAAAGACCAATAGCAATTGTATTTGCAGCTAAGGTTTTGATTGAAAAAAACATTTAAAAAAGTATTAAACTTTTTATCAATCAAACATTTAAAAAAATATTAAACTTTTTATCAATCAATCAACTTTTGTTGATAAATCTTTAGCTGATAAATCATTTAGAAAAACATTTATAAGTTACAGATGCTCTGCAAATGTTCATCTTTCTATGTTTTCATACGAAACTTTTGATAAAGTATTAACCTATAAAATATCAAAAAAATTAAATTAATTTTATATAACTAATTTATTTTGTTAAATAATATCAAAAAGTTATGTTTATATTAAATTATAAATTTTATACTTTTAAAACTAATATTTACCATTATTTTATTTTTTATTAATTTTCAAATAAAATTTTCAATAAAAATATAATATAATAAAAAATTTAAAATATAAAAAAAATTATTAAAAATTATATTATAAATATAACTATAGATATAATGTTTAGGAATAAAAATATTAAATAATTTTAATATAATATTTCACTTAGAGCTGTACCAACCAAACCCTAAAACGAAACATCATGCGTTGTAAGGATGTCAGGGGATCCAAACAACTATTTCTTTCTTCCCCAACATTATCAAATCTATAATAGTATAAACATACACAAAACTATTCACAACATAAATAAAATCCAACCGTTCATGATTTTATTATATCCAAAATGGAAATAATACTCATTAACAATAATAAAACAAAACCTTACGTGTTCTATTGACCCACGAGTCGAATCAAAGATAAACAAGATCGTATTGAGTTCACACACACACATTTTTTATATATTGAATATTATTATAGCACATGTCTGTTTAAATTAGACGGAAAAAGCCTGTTGGGACTTGATGCGTCTCTTTCTAAGGCGTTCGGCGATGATGAAAGAGAGCTCGAGAGACTGCGAGGCGTTGAGGCGAGGGTCACAGTGCGTGTGGTAACGCGAGCCCAAGTCATCGAACGTGACTGTGCGTGAACCACCGATGCACTCGGTCACGTTCTGACCGGTCATCTCTAAGTGAACACCTCCGGGGTGGCTCCCTTCTTGCTCGTGCACGTCGAAGAATGCTCTCACCTCAGCCTAAAATAGTAAATATTTTCCAATTCAATCAAATAATTTCATTATATAATTTGCAATAATAATAGAAAATAACCGATTTGCTGTGTTAGTATAAAGTATATACCAGTTCGACAAATATATAATCAAAATCAAACAAATATGGCCTCTATTCTAATTTAATTTTTATAAATTAACTAAACTAAAACTGGCTATAACAAATTGATTGAGGACACGTGCTTGAGTTAGTATTTTCAATTTTTATTTTTTTCATCAGGACCACCTAACTTTAGAAAAAGCAGTTGTGTCAACCAAAGTCTGATTTTTGTCACCTTTCGCTATCTCACCTACTACCATATTATACATATACTACTAATATTTACTATTTTACAAAAAAAAAATACTATTCCTATGTATTCATTCATTTCTATCATTTGCAATGATTAATAGAAACCTAAACAGTAAAACATTTTCTCATCAGCAGGGAGAGTTTTATGTAAAAACGCACCAAGATGGAGTCAAATGGACGAGTCTTGAGACCACAAGGAGCCTTAATGGTGTTTCCGTGCATTGGATCACTGACCCAAGTCACAATCTGTCCAGCACGTCGCACGGCTCTAATCAAATTAGGAAGCTTCACTCTCATATTCTCTGCTCCCATTCTTGTGATAATAGTGATCCTTCCAGGCTTATTGTCAGCATTCAAGATCTCAATCAGCTTCACTAGCTCCTTCGGATCCATCTTATCACTCACCTATACACACGCGCACACAAAGATCTCCGTCAGTTTCACAAGGGAAAACTAAAACGTGATATGTATTATGAGAGAAGAGTTTAAAAAAAAAAAACCTTGATTCCAAGAGGATTAGCAACACCTCTTAAGAACTCAACGTGGGCTCCATCGAGCTGTCTGGTTCGCTCACCGACCCAAATCATATGAGCAGAACAATCGTAGTAGAGACCAGAGGTTGAGTCTAGCCTAGTTAGTGATTGTTCATAAGGCAAGAGCAAACACTCATGAGAAGTCCAAAACTCGGTTGTTTGCATTATGGGGTGATCAAGCGTTAGCCCAGCAGCGTGCATGAAGCCGAGCGCTTCATCAACACGGTGAGCTAGTTCACGGTACCTGCCAAACCAATACAACGATTTTAACACACATACCCGAAATGTAGACGGAGAAAAACAAAAAAGGAAAAATCCTAAATTAACTCAACGAACAAACAGATTACGCCGAACAACTATTAGGCGTATCAGCTACTGAAAAGGGAAAAATCCTAAATTTTTTGCATCCACTCTATAAATTGGACATAACCAGACGATACCAAATAAGGTAGGCATTCAAAAAGGGAGCATTGCATCAAAATAGGCCAACACAAGCCAGAAAAAGGATGTAGGCTGTAATATGTAGACAAAAAAACACCCACAAAGGTACTCAAAATTAGGCCTGAACGTTTTATTACTCATCATAACATGTAAACGCAAACGCAAACGCAAAGAAAACAATCGAGTCTTACTCAGCTGCTGAAGAAAAGTAAGTAAAAAAATCCCTAACTATTTGCATCCACCAGTCACAAACAATCAGCATCTTGCTTTTATGGCAATTAAAGAGCAAACACAAAGATCCAAAAAAATTATATATTTTGTTTACCTGTCTCCTTGCTCACTTCGTTCTGTGAAATCAAGATTCCACTGAGTAACTCTCTGCATAGCTGCGTAACCACCAGTAGCAAAAGCTCTCAAGAGATTCAAAGTAGCTGCAGATTGACAATAAGCCCTGATCATCCTCTGAGGATCAGGAATCCTCGATTTCGAATCAAACGCATCTCCATTGATGTTATCTCCTCTGTAACTCGGCAATTTCACTCCGTTTCTCTCCTCAAACGAATCCGATCTCGGCTTCGCAAATTGACCCGCCATTCTTCCAACCTTTTAGAAGAAACCAAAACTCAAATCTCAATAATCCCCAAATCCATAAAAATCCAAACTTTCTCAAAATCGTTGCGTACCTTAACGACAGGGACTTGGCCTCCGAACATCAAAACAGCACCCATCTGGAGAAGAATCCGAAAAGTATCACGAATATTGTTAGCGTTGAATTCTTTGAAGCTCTCTGCACAGTCTCCTCCCTGTAGCAGAAAAGCTTCACCCATTGCGGCTTGACCTAACCGCTCCTCCAGCGATCTAGCTTCTCCGGCGAAAACGATCGGAGGGAAAGCCTCGATCGTGTCGAGCACAGCTTCAAGCTCAGCTAAATCCGGATACTCTGGCTGCTGAAGCGCCTTCTTCGTCTTCCAGCTCTCCGGTGCCCATTTCGATTTACCCACATTAACCCCGACGGTCTTCGTCACCGCCGAGGAAGCTGGTGGTTTGGGATCGGTTTGCACGGCGGAGATCCGGAGGGAAGTATGTCTTGGGACGGCGGAGGAGAAGCTTGTTTGACGGTGGTTGTATATCGACGATTTGACCGATGATAGATTCATGCTCCCATTCATGAGCGCCATTTTTCCTTGATTTATTGTTTTAATAAATAAAAAAGATTTCGGTTTTTGAGATTTCGACAAATGTTTACACGAAACCTGAGAAGAGTTAGGAAGAAAATTTAAGGGTTTTATAACGAAGTAGTTGTGTTTGGTGAAAGCTTTTTGTGTGTTGCGGTAGGTAAATCACTTATAAGGGTATTTTTGGTAAATCAAACGTCGGGATTGTTGAAAAGGGTAAATTAGTCAATGCGTTTCGAGCGATAACCGGTTTATTGGTCGTCTGATTATAAACCGGAAACGTAATTCGGTTTAGCTTTCTTTGAAATTGATTCGCTGTATGTTTTGATGGTGGTAATGTTCGGTGAGAAATTTTAATATTATTATTAAGATGGTCAAGATTTATTAAAGGTGGTCTCAAATTTTGTTATAGTATATTTGTACACATGTTGAGTTGAAAATTGAAATAGTAACCAACTAGATATATCATATATTTATAAGTAGATTAATTGATAAAACAAAAAAATGGAGTAAAGCTAATCTCTCACCTAACACCTCGTCGTGAAGAGCGGAAGCCCACCATTCTTCTACTTCGCCAACTCTCATTTTTGATATAATCATCCGGAAAAATGTCTAAAAAACTATGAATTTACAATTTTTAGCCAAAAAAAACTCCAACTACGTGATAGACAAACTAAATCTTCAATTTTCACTGATTTTATATTTTAATATCATATTTTTGTTGACCAATTTAGACTCGCCGTGAACAAAGTTAACATATCAATTAGTCGGGGTTAAATCCCAGTTAGATGCCGTTAACCAAAACAACACACCGTTTTGCTTATAAATTATGTAAATTTTTTTTCTTTTTTCGATTTTATAAAGCTTTATGGAGGATAAGAACAACAATGGAGAAGAAGAATGTTCCATTGACGGAGACATACTCGCCTCTATCCTCTCCATTTTGCCGCTCCTCGACCTCGATTCCGCCTCCCAGGTGTCCAAATCCTGGAACTGCGTCATCTTCTCCTCCCTCTGCCGCCTTAAGACCATGTCGTGGTTGTTCGTCTACAGACAGGGGAGTTTTCCGCTGTACACCATGGCGGCGACGGCGTACGATCCAAAGTCCGATGAGTGGATCAAGCTCAAAACCGCGTCAGTCAACGCGTTTCACCTGAATTTGATTGTAGCCGGCGGGCGGCGTGTGCGAATTCGAAGACGATAGACTCGCCGTCGAGTTGCTAGATATCGAATCCGGCGCCACCGTGTGGGAGAGATGCGAATCAATGCCGAAATCCCTTTGGGTATCCGCGTCCTCCACGTGGCGTGTTGTTTCGATCCAGAACTAGATCGAAACGTGGCGTGTTGTTTCGATCGCCGATAACCGTCTAATCATGGCTAGGATCACCGGAGATGAGGATAATCCGACGGGAATCGAACTGTGGGAAGCAGTAGTATCCAACGAATCGCCAATGAAATCAAAATTCGAATCGATTGGATCCATGCCCAAGGCGTGTTTGGATAAACTCAGAGTAACTGATTCTGATTGGCCGCTAACGTCGATATCGTTTAACGCGGTGAGAGATATGGTTTATATACATGATGCGGCGGAGGCCGGAGAAATTGTGGCGGTAGAGATGGAAGGAGGAAAGCTCTGCAAATGGAGGACTATGCTTAAGCAAACGGTGTCGTTTTGAGATTTAATGGCGTCTATTTGGGATTTAACCCCATTTAATTGATCTGTTAATGTTGTTTACGGTGAGTCTAAATTGGCATGGCCAACAAAAATAGGAAATTAAAATATAAAGTCAACGAAAATTGAAAATTTATTTTGTCCATCACGTAGTTTGAGATTTTTTGGACAGAAAATCGTGAGTTAAAAGTTTTTTAGGCATTTTTCCCTATAATCATTTCAGTTATTTGTATACATCGTTTCAAATTTTTCTCGATGTAGACATGTAAATTTGTACCAAACTTTTTTGGTTGTTTTAAAAAAAAATATATATATATATATATATTATATTGATTTACAAGAGTTGTTGCAATCTCACCAATTCGTGTTCTAATGCATTTTTATGTGTCATTAACGATTAGTTCTATATTTGTAGACTGAAGACAGAAAACTTTCCGTTTGATTAGAAACATATGATCCTGCCTCATAATAAAGATCATCAAGGACCACATAGAATGAACATCGTCCTTGAAATTTGTTATAGGTATTAAATAAAAAACATGTTAGGCAGACTTGAAAATGGAATAAAATGAAAGAGCATATTCTTTTGTATCCTGCTAGAGATCACAGGGTGATTATAATCAAGTGAGGTCGACCCCACGGAGTCTTGCTCTTCTATATGTTGGTGGAAAGGAGAGGGAAAGAGAGAGAGACACAAAATGTTCGGTGTGTTGACTTTCGCGGTTATGTGCTTATTACAAACATATATACTGTATAGTCATTAGCGACGTCATTAGTTTAGTTATCCTTCTTGTAATTGTTTTTTACCATCCTTTCGATCATTTTTGTTTTCCTGTCGTTTCACATGAAGTGTCCAAGAAAACCAGGGGTGGAAATATAATAAGACAAGAGTTTGAAAGTATATATAAATCTGGAATTTTTTATTATTAATAATAAGAGATAATTGCATCTAAATTCACTTTTTTAACGTTTTTGACATTTTTTGTCTTTTTTATGGACAAAATTATTATTTTGTCTCTGTTTTTTATTGGGATGTGTGCTGTACAGTGTACCCGAATCTTTCGGGTCTCGGTTCCGGGTCCGGGTAGGAACCTATCGGATCCGGGTCTTTCGGGTAGGAGGGTGTTGGACCCGAATAGGAACCAAAATGGTTTCGGTTCGGTTCTGGTTCGGGTCCTCTCGGTTCCGGGTCGGTTCGGGTCCAAAATTCAAGAACCGAAAAATACCCGAAAAAATCGGATCTTGGATCGGTTCGGGTATTTTCGGGTTTTCGGGTATTTTCGGGTATTTTCGGGTTTTTGGGTATATTTTCGGATATATTTTTTGGGTATTTTTCGGGTTTTCGGGTATATTTTTCGGGTATTTTTTGAAAACCCGAAAAAAAACTAAAAAATATATATATAGGTTCGGTTCTCGGGTACCCGATCGGTTCTCGGTTCCACGTCGGTTTGGTTCCGGGTCTTTCGGGTATAAGGGTTTTGGACCCGTTTAGGAACCGAAATGGTTTCGGTTCGGGTTCGGTTCGGGTCTTTCGGGTCGGGTCCGGTTCGGGTCTCAGGTCAAATGCCCAGACCTACTGTACACTGTTGATTCGCGCAGTACTATAGAAAGATAAAATTGAAAAGTCAACGGATGTATTATATATAAAATGTTAGTTTTGCATAATTTTTCCAAAATTGTTAGAATACTAAGTAAAATACAAAAAAATAACTAATGCAAGAACCCCTAATAATAATCTGACATGTTTATATATAAATCAAAGAGTATTTGCAATAGCAAGGATTCATCACATAACTAGCTAAACAATTCAACGACCAAGTTTTTATTTTCTGTTGTAAACACCTTTTTTGAAATAGAAAACACAAACTCCACTCTAACAAGATAGACTCCACTGTTTAGCAAAAAAAAAAAAACCAAAAAAAAACTCCACGCGAGAAATAAAAATGTTTTACAACGCTAGATGATCTTGTCAAAAATATTATCATGTAGATATTGATGTACGACGAAATGTAACCACACTCAATTAAAAATAAATATAATTAGCGTATTTGAAAAAAAAAGGCCTATATCGTGAAAGTTTTTTGCCTATTGGACCATAAAGAACTTATACATAAGCCCATATTAAGATCCAGTTTGTTAAGAAACTCCATTGATCTCACTATTCATGCTTCCTGATTCGGGTGACTAGGACTACGATTGTTTACTGGATTTGGATGGATTCCTCGACTTAAATTTTCCCACCCAGATCATTAATCTGCTCTATGTACTCTCCCGTAGTCTTATTGTTGTTCTTATGTTTATACTTTCATCATCGTGTAACACTTCCGTTCGCAATTTTAATAGAATACCCTTAATAAAAATAGAAAAAGTATTATCATCTCAAGAACCATGTAAGGAATGATATGTATTGTAAAGTAGAGTTGAGTAAGTTATCCACTAAATACATTTTTGATTCGGTATTTGTTTGAAATATAATAATATCGAATCATAATGGATTCATATAGATACTAAAGAAAAAGTTCATTATCGATTCAACAAATGCTGCTTCGGAGAGACATAATTGACTGCATTGATCTCAATAGCTATTATTTTTATAGGAGAAACAGAGCCTTATAAATTTGTGAAATATATTCTGAACTCTTTAAGGAACAGTTACAACAACAAAAAACTCTTCAAGGAAAACATGCCATAATGAGAAGAAAAAACAACAAAGAGATTATATCTTTGCGTATGGACAAATTAACCAGCTCAATAAAACTTTAATTTTTGAATAATAATAAGGAAATAAAATTATGTATTGAAGTGATATTTTCAAACAGAATTATTTCTAGCATATTTTCAAATAATTTAACAGTTAATCTAATTAATGTTACACGATTCACAAAACATTATTTACAAACAGAATTATTTTTAGCATATTTTTCCATCAAATTGATATTTTCAAATTTCACAAATGGATTACAGTATTATTTTTACATTTGTGTGATCTAGCCATCTAGGGTACATGGCCTATCCCTCATTTTAGGAATCACATGAACAGTCTCCTTGGGATAGGGAACTGATCATTAATTTTTTTAACAAAAAAAAAAAACTGGTCATTATGGATATTTTCTCAATAGGTATTGAGGAAAAAACAAACAAGTCACAAAACATTAACGTGTAGAAATGTGTTAACTGACTTTGATAATGTCAAAATTTGCGTTTTGAATTTCAATTTTTTGTATATGTTCAATTTCCCATTTATTAAAGAAAATCCCATCGAAGAAATAAAAAAAGTCCAGAAATGGAAAAGCCCAAGCCTAAATACATTCTGTGACAAAAACAAAATTTGATTACAATCTCTAACTAAGTTGATGCATGGCTTTGACTAAAACACACACGTTATTGAATTTAATTTGAGTTATGATGCAATAACAATACATTCGCACAAAAAATAACAAAAAAAAAACAATATAAAAGTAGAAATTTCGGTTTTACAAGTATAAAATATTTGATATAGAACCAGATAAGTGACTTTAGATCCCACATTAAAGTGATTTTGCATTTTGGCAGGCCATATTTAACCTCATACGAAGGGAGTTTTAACTGGATGTTTCAAGTCGGTCGGGTTTAGTTATAGACACTAAGCTACTGATCTTTAGCAATCAAAGTGATTAAAAACTGTTCACCATAATTAAATATTTTTCCTCGTTTCACAATTGCGATAACAATGGAAACTCGAGTAAAAAAAAAGGGCTACTCGGACTTTGAAGTCAAAGCCATGCATCAACTTGGTTAGAGATTGTATCCAAATTTTATTTCTGTATATAGGCTTGGGCTTTGCCTTTCGTGGACTTTTTTTATTTCTTTGATGAGGTTTTCTTTAATAAATGGGAAATCGAACAGAAACAAAGACAGATTGAATGACGTAAAAAAAAGGCAAACGTTTGAATTAGGAATGAGAATTCGGGTAGTTCGGGTAATTCGGCTCAGATAGTTCGGTTTTTAAAAATTTTTGCCGAAAATAACCGAATAAAATATCGGTTCGGTTCGGTTATCGGATAGTTTAGTTATTTTTTTTATAACCGAAAATAACCGAATTTTTGGGAAATTTAGTTTAATTCGGATAGTTTCGGTTATTTCGGGTATTTTTGGTTATTTTCGGGTACTTTCGATTATTTCGGGTATTTTCGGTTATTTTTTGTATTTTCGGTTATTTCGGGTAATTCGGTTCAGGTATTTGCGGTTAATTTCGGTATTTTCAGTTATTTCGAAAAAAAAAAAAATTTTAGAAAAAATTAATTTTTTTTTTTTAAAATTCGGTTAACCGATCGGTTCGGCCGAACCGAATCAAAAACCGAAATTAATTTTGAAATATTGCCGAAAATAACTGAAGCATAACCGAAATTACAAAATATCGGTTCGGTTCGGTTCGGTTCGGTTAGCTCGGTTCAGTTTAAATTCGCAAGCCTAGTTTGAATAACATCAAAAAAACTTTATTTTCCCGATTGCACCGGACAAAGACAAAACATTAGTACATAGTTCCAGAAATAATAAATTCGCTGATCTAGATACAACCAAAGTTATCCATAAGGGGTAAATATCTAATTGGAAATCAAGGCAAGTGGTCCACTCTCTACGTCAAACATCAATTTTGTTAATGCTTGGTTTGACATATATAGTTTTTTTTTGTTTTTTTTTATAAAAGCTTGGTTTGACATAGTTACCTCCTTATTAATCATGAATTAATATTACGTCCTAAATATGCTTGTCTTTCATATAAGACGAAAAATAGAAACTATAAATTAAGCAGATAATAAATTCTCCAGATTAATTATTCGGCACAAGCAAAAAAAGATAATGTAATTTGAAAATTTCCCCTAATAGGCATGTGCCTAAGTGCACATAGTTGCAAAGTGATCACAAGATATCACATTAATTGAAAACCTAAAGTTTGGTTTCAAAGACATGAATCATAATTGAACCACGTGCACATAGTTGCAACGTGATCACAAGATATCATATTAATTGAAACCTAAAGTTTTGTTTCAAAGACATGAATCATAATTGAACCAGTTTCGACTCCACCTACCATTCAAGAAAAAATAAGTGGGTCAGTGGTTACCACATTTCTGCTGTTATATTACTAGTGTTGAATTCGATTCCATTTGCCCTCCATATATGGAAGTATTTAGCTATTGGGATGTCCAAATGATGACAAAAAAAAGAAATTGAACCACGTCAACTATATAGAGTACATAATGCATATTCCGAAAAGGAATCAACTTTAGATTGTTTTTTTTTCTTTTTCTTTAACTTCTTGTCCTTCCAATATGCTTGGTCAGTGACTCAGTGCAGTATAACAGAAATCCAGCCTTGTTACTAGGTGGTTGTTTAACTGTTATATTTATACCTGATAAAATTGTACTGTTGGTTAAGATTTATATTTTAAGTTGTTGAAAAAAAATAGGAGTATATTTTAAGAAAATATTTGATTCTAAATTTGCGCGCCCGCACAGGATAATTTTTTTTGTAAAATGTAAATGTGAAATAAGGAATAATAACTAATTTAATTGTTATTGATTTAAATATGTTTAATTTGTAATTTTAAGTTTATAATATATTTAATAAATGTTTGGCAATATGTTTAATACATGTTTGACAACAGTTTTAATTTCTTTAAAAAAATAAGGGGTGTTTGGAAACGAATTAATTTTAAAAATACTTATGTTTTAATAGTATAAATTAATTTGGAGAGATAGAGGAGAATGCCTTGATTAGGGGTGTCAAAATGGGTCATGGGTCATGGGTCGACTCAAATCGACCCATGATCCATGACCCTAATGGGTCAAAAAAATTGACCCTAATGGGTTGATGGATCAAATGGATCATGGGTCAAATGGGTCATGGGTCAAATAGGTCAATTTGTAATGGGTCATGGGTCAAATGGGTGACCCGTTGGATCCATCATCATGACATCATCATGACTTCTTTATGACATCATCATGACTTCATTTTAATATGACATCATCGTGACTTCATTATGACATCATAACAATATTACTACTATCATAACAGAAAAATATGATTATAACAGAAAAAAAAAACTTTTTGAGTTTTAACTCTTTTTTTTGTGCAACATTTTTTGAGTTTTAAGTGTTTAGCTAGTTTAATTTTTTTTGGGGTCAACTAACTAGTTTAATTTAATATGTTAAAATAATTATATGATCATTTTTACGTTGTGGGGCATACGTGGGTAAAATACTTTTTTTTTCTAACAAAGGCATAAGATTGGACATCAAATAACCGAAAAATTAATATTGTTACGCAAATTTGTACAATAATACAAAGCTGGTGCCACGGAACGTATATACTTTTTTACTAATCCCTAAATGATTAGAAGTCCATTCGTAACAAGTCCGACTTTGATTTTTTCTGCAATACTTTTTTTTTTTTTTTTTGTAACCGGTTTTGCAATACTGTCAGCTTGTAGATTAACATTATCTTTTGTTAGGTTATATGTTACACAAATAAATCGCCAGATTCCAGCCTCGAAGTGGCTCATGGCAAGTGTGGATAACATTCGCACGTGAGAAGATTTGTCGACAACCCGCACGTGCTAGTAACACATAGTGTCGCCTTTTTTAAAATGGCGTCTGTCAAAATGCTTAAACCAACGAAAAATCACATTTGCCAATTTCTAAAAAAAAAAAAATCTCACTTTGTCTTGGCGGAAGAGAGAAAGAAAATGGAATCTCATGTCGTTTATAACGGACAAAAACCACACGTAGTGTGCATGCCATATCCGGCTCAAGGACACATCAATCCAATGCTTAAAGTGGCTAAACTCCTCCACGCCAAAGGCTTCCACGTCACCTTTGTCAACACAATCTACAACCACAACCGTCTCCTCCGGTCCCGTGGGTCCAACGCCCTCGATGGGCTCTCTTCTTTCCAGTTTGAGTCCATCACTGATTGTCTACCAGAGACCGACGTGGACATCACACAGGACACCACTGCCCTTTGCGAGTCCACCATGAAAAACTGTCTTACTCCGTTTAAGGAACTTCTCAGGCGGATTAACGCCAAAGCTGATGTTCCTCCGGTGAGCTGTATTGTATCGGACGGTTGTATGAGCTTCACTCTTGATGCTGCAGAGGAGCTTGGAGTCCTGGAAGTCCTTTTTTGGACCCCAGTGCTTGTGCCTTCATGGCTTTTCTACACTTCTATCTCTTCGTCGAAAAGGGTTTATCTTCTTGTAAATGTACGTTTTAAAGCAGTATTGATATCCTTCTAACCTTCCGCTTCCCCTATCTAATCTTCAAGCATTATTGTTTTAAAGCATTATTGATGCCTTTGAGTGACATAAAAGATTTAGTGCAAATCCCCTAACTATATTTTGTTAAGAGATGTGTAGATGAATCTAGCACTACAAGAAAACAGATCAATAACAACGCTCATAAATGTCCTTAATGCGTCGTTAAATGCTTGTAACGACACCAAACCGACATAACGACAAAACGTCGTTAATCGCGTGACGTAAAATAGATCCGTCGTTTATATGTCGCTAAATTACGACGATGTCAAATATGTCGTGGCGTCGTCGTTATTTAACAACGACTTGCCTCGCCAATTAACGACGCATCATTGACGATTTCTAAACGATGGAAATTAACAGCACCCGCTACNACTTATAAATGTTGCTAATTAACGACTCTTTTAAATGTCGTTAATTAAAGACGCATGTTTGTGCTGTTAATTAACGACGTCAAATATATGTCGTTAGTTAATGACGTTGTGCAAGTGTTGTTAATTAACTCAAGTGTAAGTGTTTCAAAATCAATTTTAAATTTAATAATTAAAAAATAGAAAATTATACACTAAAAATTAATTAAAAAGATAATTGATATTAAAAATGTTTTATATATAATAAACCACAAAATAAAACAAAACAAATCTAAAACTACATCATGTCTTTGCATTAACCGGTATTCAAATATTGTTTGCCTAAAAAAATAATAAGAAAAAAATAAAACAATATTGTTTGCGTATGAACACGCGCTCTCAGGCCCTCTTCTCTCACCTAATCCCATATCTAATTTCACCATGGTTTTCAATTTTTTTTTTAATTCCTCCGATGAAGAAGTCTGAAGCCACCGCCACGTTCTCTGGACTCGGACCCCAGCCTTAGCCTCCGCCTCCGCCTATGCCTCTGCCTCTGCCTCCGCCTCCGATGTAGCTCCACCGTATCTCCGATCTGCCGGCGAATATTCCTCTGGTGCTACCTTGCAATCCTCTCAAGCCAAAGCTTGAAGATCCATGCCCTCGCTGCTTCCTTTTTAGCCAGCACAAGCCTTCAAACAACGTCTTTTCCTCTCGTTCTTCTCAGCTCCTCGGCCGGATATCCGGCCGTTTCCACCGCTTGAAGACACCGTCATGCCTCCCGAAGCTGGCTCCCCGCCGAGTCTGCTCTGGCCGACGAGTTTCTCCAAGTTTGAAGATCCTCTCCTCTTCTCGCTATCGGAAGCGTTTTGTTTGTGGTGTACCATTCTAGCCTTGTGCTAAGCTTATTGAAGATTGTTGTCGATCTCAACCTCGAACTCAGATCTGATGGAGGACTAGTGAACGAAGAGATCGTTCTTTAACAACAACAAAAAAAAAGAACTAAGAGATCTGAATAAATAAATGCTAAAGAAGCTAGTTGAAGATACCAAATAAAACTTTCCAAAATATGAAGCGGGAATCCAAATATTTTGTGTTGAATTTTGTTTTTTGGCAAAAATATGAAGCGGGAATCCGAAAAAAATTTAGCGTGAAACAATTAGATTATGTCGTTAGCCCGTAGTTAATTAACGACGGTTTTATGACATATAATTCACCGTCATCGTTACTCCGTCGTTAATTAACGACATCATAGCGACAATAAATTGACGATTTTGTTATACTCGTCGTTCATACGTTGTTAATTATGATTCAAATTGTTATAATTCAAATTTTGAAGACTTTGAAAGAAATATTTACGTATTTTATACACTTTTGATATTCTCATAATTTACATGTTTTAGCGTACATTCTACTCTGAGTTTTGTCTGATTTGCATGCATAATCATAGTTTTGTTTAGCATTTTAGTCTAACAAGAGGCCGGTATTCATGAAGTCATGAGCAAGGTGCTCAAACTTGAGCTCGAGGATCCACCATGGAGTGCTCACACTCTTCCATCACCCACCTAAAAGCGTAAACAAAGTCAAAATTAGTGACTTTAAACAAAGTGCACTTGGGAGACATTCCCATGTTTATCATTGTACATATTATCTTCACTTTCTAGTTTAATTTTGTGTCTCTTGGGCGTTTTTGATCTTTTTGTTGAGTGGGTACAAGGTTCTTGATGGCAACAAGGTTGTGGCAAGGTGGCAAGGTTGTTGGATGTTGGAAAGCTCTCCATTCTCTCCATTCACATAGTCGCACTCCTCCATTGTAAGTAGCTCTTTCTTTTTAGTCTTTGCATTTTATCTTTTGTTTTTGGTCTCTCTCTTGAACTTCTTTCACACTAAGACGGATGAACCATATTTTGATCTCATGTTTCATTACTCGAGTCTTAGCTAAAGCAAGTTGTGAATTGACTCCAATCCTACTTAAGTGAGAACCATAATCTTGACAATTTAATTATCATGTTTATGCATCTCATAGTGAATTCATGGATACCACATACATATTTGGGCTTTCTTATCCTTTTTACCACCTTCTTGTTAGCTCAAATAGCTGATTCTCATCATCAGAACGGTTAGCCACACCTCTAACCTACCCTCCTTTCAAGCCAAATCTTTAATGTGAGAATGTGAGGCCCAATTTTCGAGTAAGCTTGGCAAAAATTGTTGAGTTTAGGGCGACAAGGATAGGTTTGCATGTAGATCTAGTCCATCATCAAGGGCTAGACTAGGCTAGGCTAGCTAAGAGGGGAAGCTTTGGGGTTTGGTATGAATGAAAGTGTGAAATCGATGAGATTGTGGTGGAGATGAGAAGTGAATCCAAAGGTGAACGAAAAGGCAAAAGGGGAATGCAATATTGTGATGACGTTGGTGCAAGGTTATATGGTTAGCTCTTAGCATTAGATTTAGCCTCAAAATGTTCAATGAAAAAGAAAGAAGTCGAAATTGGCTAAGGCATCAAATGATGTGAAATGAGGCAAGGCAAAGAAAAGGAAAGAAAAGAAGAGCTAAGGAAACAACAAAAGAGAAGCACCTAGCCACAAAGTTCAAGGAAGAAGAAGAAATTCCCCCAAGTGAGAAAGATGAAGAAATATGTGTGGGATATGAAGGCAAAAAGCCTTGAGAACAAAGGGTAGCTTAGGTTTGAGAAATGTTAGGGTTAGAGACATCTTAGGCATTGGGTAGATGTAAATTTATCCTTGTATGCATAGGTTGCCTTTTACTCTTAGCATTTTGCTAAAGCTTGCTCATTCATTGAGAGATCTCTTGCATTGGAGTAACCCCATACATTTGAGATCATTTTAGTCTCAAGACCTATTCACCATAGCCAAATGAGTTCACTTGTCTTGCATGAACATGATTCACTTGAACGATTAAATGAATATCAAAGGATTGGATGATATGAGTGCTTGTGTAGGTTGAGACTTGAGCTTGATTTGTGTAGGGAATGATATGACTAGCTCTTTTTGAGTAGACTTGTTTGATCGCATCTTAGAGCTAGCAACTTGGACATTGAGTTTGAATTCTTTAAACGGTACTTGTGGATTTGAGCTCCCATTTTCAAACCTCTCTCTCTCCTTGTTCTTGTTTGTTTGCTTGAGGACAAGCAACTGATTAAGTTTGGGGGAGTTGATATTCTCATAATTTACATGTTTTACGTACATTTTACTTAGATTTTTGCGTGGTTTGCATGCATAATCATAGTTTTGTTTAGCATTTTAGTCTCTATTAGAGTTTAGGATGTTGAATTAGGTCCTATAGAGTTTTTTGCATTCATTTGGAGTGTTTCTAGGTGTTTTGGAGACATTTGGGATGATTGGAGTGATTGAGCTTAAGAGAAAGAAGAGTTCACCCAAGGTGTCTCAAAGATGTGGCTGGACGAAGGCTTTTCGATCAAATTCAACCTTCAAGGTCTTCATGAGAGTTATAGAGGAAGGAGTTAGCTGTCTACTGGAGTTAGATTCAGGTCGTTCGGACGTGTGGTTCGAGAGATATGGCTGATTTACCAGTGACATATCGGCCTTCCTAGACAGCTTCGCCCAACACCGACATGTGACGTCGGTATCGAAGCTTCAGGGGACTACATCGAGGTCACACATCGGTGTTTCTCATCGATGTAGAAACATGAGCAGCCCCGACGTGCAATACCGACTTGTGACGTCGGTGTAAGTGTCATTGACCAGAGTTGACCCAGTTTGACCAGAGTTGACCCAGTTTGACCCCTTTGACTATTTAAAATTTCTAGACCTAATTTTTGTGGTTTATCTATTTTCTTATGCTAAAAACCTCTCTAAGTGTGTTCTAAGTAATTTGTAAGAGAGATCTTGATTTTATTTATGCAATCTAAGTTTTAGTTTCTTAATCTCTTATAATCTTTCATCTTTCTATTCTCTAATCATGATTAACAACACTTCTTTCATGAGATTTGGTGTGTTCTTCATGATTAGTGAGTAGTTCTTTTTAGAGCTCATGGATGAGGTAGATTAGGGGAATTTAGTGATTGATCTATGATGTCTAGGGCTTAGTTTACATTTTTTTCTCTCTTATTTAGTGTTCATAATGCTAGATTAGGCTTGAGAGAGTTAATCTAGATCATAGAGTATTTCATGCACACAAGTGTAAGAACCAGAATTCACACCTCTTTTAGATCGGCGAATTCAGTTTAGGGTTTAGGAGAATTATTTTTATTAGAATCATAGCTGTGCCTGTGAAGGCTGCCTACGTACCCTTAAAGGGATCAAGCCAAAACGTAGTTCTTGTTACAAAGAAAGTTGTAGATATATGTCTAAGTTGTTGGATGATTATTCTGAATGAAGAGCTCCCCTATTTATAAGTCTTGAGGTCGATCCAAAACGGGATAGTTTCCTTTTCCTAATCTCATTGAGAAAAGGATAATCTATTTTTCCTTGTTTCATCGGGAAAATGTTAACTTCCTTTCTTCTTGGCCTTTATCAAATAAAAGGAAATCTTCCTTTTATTTCGTAAGTTGGTTCTGATGGGCTTTGAAGTCGATTGTTGGGCTGATTTTAACTCGGACCGGGCTAAACTGGGGAGTGTTAAATTCCCCTATAACAACAAGATGTTCGATGAAATTCTCCAAGGAGCTAAATAAGATATTTTACTTGCTTAACCTATGAGAGTAGTTGTTTAAGGAGTATTAGGGCTATTGGAACTTATGATTAATGCTTGTTGATTAACTTTTCACAAATGAGAATTTGTTCTTGATTAGTTAATTAACAAAGTGATTAAGGCCATGAGAGTGGATTAATTTTGTTTAAGTGTTCTAGGCTAAGGGAAATTGCTTGATTGTGTGAAATGACATTATAGGTTGATCATTAAAGTCCCCAAAGTCAATAACTTCATCCAAGAGCTTGCCTTTATTAATTTCTTAATCTCGTTTAGCATTGCTTATTACTTGCTTGTTTAAATTTGAATCAAACCAAAACCACACTTGATTGTTTAACTTAAGAAGGCTTATACATTCTTGGTGTTTTGTAACTTAACCCATTTGGATTTGATACCTCATATACTACATAGTATATTGAGTAATTGACTCAAAGACTTGCAAAAGTCAATCATCACTTTTACATGTAAATTAAGTATCGCATTGTCAAATACGTCGATAATGATGTTAATTACTAAAAATTGAATAGATGTGAACATATACTAATATAAGTTTTCTTATACTACTCCTAATACTTTTAAAATTTAAAAGTGAATGAGGTAGATGATATCCTACTACTAGATTATAATATCATTGTTAAGACTTTTAATCAATGAATTTGTCCAAAAACATAAGAATACGGATTAATATATTCAATCCGGCAAAATTTGGGGTTTAGGGGTTTAAAAATGTCTTTAATATGTCGTTGATTAGTGACGTGTTCACGACATATTTCCAAACTTTGTCATTCATTAGCGACATCAATGCGACGACAAATACATATCCGTTGTAAATATGTCGTTAAATTATTTGTGTTTTATTTTTAAACGTATGAGGAGAAATTTGGGGTTTAGAGTTTCATAAATGTCTTTAATGTGTCGTTAATTAACGACGTGTTCTCGACATATGTTCAAACTTTGTCATTCATTAGCGACATTAATGCGACGGCTAATACATATCCGTTGTAAAGATGTCGTTAAATGATTTGTGTTTTGTTTTTTAAAACGTATGTGTAAAAATTTGAGGTTTAGAGTTTCATAAATGTCTTGAATGTGTCGCTAATTTGCGACGTTTTAGCGACACGACAATGCTAACGACAACAATAAGACACCCGTCCAATGTCGTTAATAATTCGGTATTAGCAAAATATTGTTAGGTGAAAACGTGTTCTGTGGATGCCAAATTATCGACACATGTGATGTCGTTAAAGGTTACAATGGCTAGATACGTCGTTACTATGTTGTTGAGTAACAACACCGTAGCAACGTCTCATTTGCGGCACATTAACGACGTATTTGCTCGATGTCGTTGTTTTAACGAAGCGTGAACAACGCATCTGTTTCATATGTTGTCAATANAAAATTTGGGGTTTAGGGGTTTAAAAATGTCTTTAATATGTCGTTGATTAGTGACGTGTTCACGACATATTTCCAAACTTTGTCATTCATTAGCGACATCAATGCGACGACAAATACATATCCGTTGTAAATATGTCGTTAAATTATTTGTGTTTTATTTTTAAACGTATGAGGAGAAATTTGGGGTTTAGAGTTTCATAAATGTCTTTAATGTGTCGTTAATTAACGACGTGTTCTCGACGTATGTTCAAACTTTGTCATTCATTAGCGACATTAATGCGACGACTAATACATATCCGTTGTAAAGATGTCGTTAAATGATTTGTGTTTTGTTTTTTAAAACGTATGTGTAGAAATTTGAGGTTTAGAGTTTCATAAATGTCTTTAATGTGTCGCTAATTTGCGACGTTTTAGCGACACGACAATGCTAACGACAACAATAAGACACCCGTCCAATGTCGTTAATAATTCGGTATAAGCAAAATATTGTTAGGTGAAAACGTGTTCTGTGGATGCCAAATTATCGACACATGTGATGTCGTTAAAGGTTACAATGGCTAGATACGTCGTTACTATGTTGTTGAGTAACAACACCGTAGCAACGTCTCATTTGCGGCGCATTAACGACATATTTGCTCGATGTCGTTGTTTTAACGACGCGTGAACAACGCATCTGTTTCATATGTTGTCAATATGTCGTTACCTCGTCGCTAATCAACGACGTGTGGTCATGTAGTTAATTAAATTACGACATGTTAGCGGCGTCTTCGTATATACGTCGTTAATGTGTTGGTAGAGTGTCGTTAATTAACGACGTTCATAAGCTGTCGCTAAAATATGTCGTTAGTTGTCATGCTTGCTTTCTTGTAGTGTAGTTCTTAACTTTCATTATAACTTATGAACATTTTCACATGTAATTTTTCTATTATTTTATTATTTAGTTCCACAATAGTAATAAAAAAAATATTTGATATTTTGAAAATATCTTTAGTATTCGCAAACAAACCTCAAAATATTAATTTTTGAGAAAATAGAGAATTTTAATAGTAACAAACATTAGGTAAAGTGGCAAAGAGATGATAGGCTATATGTGTAACGAAATTTTTTTGTGGGTTCCAATTCTTTTGATGATGTTTAACAACATAGGCCGGTGCATAAATATTGCAAAAAAAAAAAAAAAAAAAAATTGCGCAAACTCCAAAGAGAAATTAATCCTTAAAAATTAATCCGATAGGCCAATATTTTTGTCTTTCGGTCATATTCATAACCACGTCTGGCTATGAAATTACACTACCAATGTCGTGTCCTATATTGAGTCATATAGACGTGCACCCTTATGTAAATGCGCCATTTTTGTGTAATGCAGTACTTTAATTTTTAATTTTTTTTATTAACTAATATAAATTAATCAATGGTGATGAATTTGGCAGATGAGAGTTACTTGACGAAGGAGTACTTAGACGCGGTTATAGATTGGATACCGTCAATGAAAAATCTAAAACTAAAGGATATTCCTAGCTTCATCCGTACCACTAATCCTGATGATATTGTGCTTAATTTCGCCATACGCGAGACCGAGCGAGCCAAACGCGCTTCTGCTATCATCCTAAACACATTCTTGAACATGATGTCATCAAGTCCATGCAATCCATTTTACCTCCGGTTTTTTCAGTTGGACCGCTTCATCTCTTAGCGAACCGGGAGATTGAAGAAAGTAGTGAGATTGGAAAAATGGGGTCGAATTTATGGAAAGAGGAGATGGAATGTTTGGATTGGCTCGATACTAAGACTCGAAACAGCGTTGTTTATGTCAACTTTGGGAGCATAACGGTTATGAGTGCGAAGCAGCTTGCGGAGTTTGCTTGGGGTTTGGCCGGAAGTGGTAAGGAGTTCTTATGGGTGATCCGGCCGGATTTAGTAGTCGGAGAGGAGACGGTGGTTCCTCCGGAGTTTATAACGGAGACGGCAGACCGGAGAATGTTGGCGAGTTGGTGTCCACAAGAGAAGGTTCTTTCTCATCCGGCGGTCGGAGGGTTTTTAACGCACAATGGATGGAATTCGATTTTGGAGAGTCTCTTAGGTGGAGTTCCAATGGTGTGTTGGCCGTTCTTTGCAGACCAACCAACGAACTGTAAGTTTTGCTGTGACGAGTGGGAGGTGGGGATGGAGATTAGTGGAGATGTGAGGAGGGAGGAGATTGAGAAAGTGATTAGAGAGTTGATGGATGGAGAAAAAGGAAAGAAAATGAGAGAGAAGGCAGTGGAGTGGCGGCGCTTGGCGGAGGGAGCGACGGAGCATAAACATGGTTCATCGGTTGTGAATTTTGAGACGGTTGTTAAGGTTCTTTTGGGACAGAGATCAGAGGATTAAGTAAAACATAAGATGATCATATAAATGTGTTGTTTGTATAATGACTACTAAGTAAGTTTTATGTTTATTTGTTTGATTAATATATATCCAACAGTGGTAAAGAAAAATTTGATTAATGATTTAGATTTAAAGTTTTCCAAATAAACTTTTTGGAGTATAAAGTTTCATTTAATATTTCAAATATGTATGTGATAATTTCTACGTTGTGGGCCATACGTGGATAAAAGAAATTTGCTAACAAAAACATCATAGTGAGGAACCTAAAAGACTAAAAGACAACCCTAGCTTCATCCGTACGACTAATCCTAACGACATAATGCTCAACTTTTTTGTCCATGAGGCCGACCGAGCCAAACGTGCTTCTGCTATTATTCTCAACACGTTTGATGACCTCGAGCATGATATCGTCCAATCTATGCAATCTATTTTACCTCTGGTGTATTCTATCGGACCGCTCCATCTGCTAGTGAATCGAGAGATCGACGATGATAGTGAGATCGGACGATTGGAAACCAATCTGTGGAGAGAGGAAACAAAGTGTTTGGATTGGCTCGAAACTAAGCCTCGAAACAGCGTAGTTTACGTTAATTACGGCAGTATAACAGTGATGAGCGCGAAACAACTCGTGGAGTTCGCTTGGGGTTTGGCATCAACTGGGAAAGATTTGTTGTGGGTGATCAGGCCAGATTTAGTAGCCGGTGATGTGGCCGTGGTTCCGCCAGAGTTTCTAACTGAGACAGCGGATCGAAGGATGATAACGAGTTGGTGTCCTCAAGAGAAAGTTCTCTCTCATCCGGCTATCGGAGTGTTTTTAACGCACAGCGGATGGAATTCGACTCTGGAGAGTATCTCCGGTGGAGTTCCGATGGTGTGTTGGCCGTTTTTTGCGGAGCAGCAAACGAACTGTAAATTTTGCTGCGACGAGTGGGAGGTGGAGATGGAGATCGGTGGGGATGTGAGAGGAGGGAGGAGGTTGAGGCGGAGAAGTTGCGGCGTTTAGCGAATAAAGCGACAGAGCATATGCGTGGTTCGTCAGAATAAAACTTTCAGATGGTTGTGGACAAGGTTCTATTAGGGTAAAGCAATAGAGATGCTATGATGTATTTNACAGTAATTACTAATTGGGCTTTTAAGTTAGTATAATAAAAAATATCTCCCACGTTTCCAATATGTGGTATGTCACGTTTCCAAAACCGAAACGTCCGTTTCCCACACGATTCCAAACAGACAATTTCCGGAAACGCGTTTCCGGGCGTTTCCAACGCGTTTCCGACGCGTTTCCGATTCCGAAACGTTTCGAAACGTGAAACGCCATCAGATCAGAGTTTCCGTGCAACGTAGCTTAAGTGGACTTTAAGATAATTATTTGTAAGTTTTAAGATAAGAAAATAAATGATGTTTTAATTTTAAAAACAAAAATACAAAAACAAAATAATTTCATAATATGTGTGCAAAAACCTTAAACATCGATGAAACATATGGAATAGTATTGTATGCCAAAATCAAATAGAAAAAACACTTATGCTTTCTCTTTGAGCCTTCATTCATAGTTATACTGGCAAACTTGTAATATCACCAATAGAAATTGTTAGAAAAATTAACGTTTGATAGTGAAAATTATGAATATTTTGTAAATTACTACTACCTTTATCATTAATAAAAAAAAAAAAATTAGCTACATTTAGATATAAAAGAACTCTATGTTATAAAAAGAAACGTTGAAGGCTAAGATTTGTTTTTTTCGTCTCAATTTCTTTTGTATTCAACATAGAGTCAGTTTGTGTTACATGGAGCCAAAAACAGAAAATCAAAGGAAATAAAAACCAAAAACGTTGAAGGCTAAGATTGGCTACGATTTATCTTGTATATAAAAGGTAACGTGGCGGAATGACCCCGCTGGTAAAGACCGAAAGCCTAGCCACCAAAGAGCAAGGAGAATAGTACCAAAGAGATTATTTTACGGACCAGACCAGTTGAAAAAATTGACCTGAAAAGACTTGGATATTGAACTCTCTATAGTTAGAATTTAGAACAAGTACAATTCCGTTGAGAATTCTCAACTTGAACATGACATCACCACCTTTTAACATCAACCGAGTTCGCACAACTCTCACGTCACTCAGTTGAATAATCAAAATCAAAAACACGTTTACATCAACTTTTAAGTGCTCCTTGGGCCACTATATGTAGTATGAGTCTTTTGACTATTAATATTTCACCTACACATCTTGTAGATAAACATTAATTATCTTTTTGTCAGGCTTTAACTTTTACAATAATACACAAATTCGGCCTCGAGGCGTTAACCCCGATATGGGCAATCTTCGCACGTGAGCCAGATTTTTGGACAATCTCCACGTGCGAGAATCATATGTTGGACTCGCCTTCTCACTGTCCTTTAAAGCCTAAGAGAATCACATCCAGTTCAATCACAAATACATATCTATTTTTCATCATTTTTTTTTTCTCGGCATAAGAGGTATCAAAATGGGATATCATGTCGTTTGTAACGCACAAAAACCACACGTTGTTTGTGTGCCTTACCCGGCTCAAGGCCACATCAACCCGATGCTCAAAGTGGCTAAACTCCTCCATGCTAAAGGCTTCCACGTAACCTTCGTCAACACCATCTACAACCACAACCGTCTCCTACGGTCTCGTGGGCCCAACGCTCTCGACGGGCTTCCTTCTTTCAGGTTCGAGTCCATCCCTGACGGTCTACCGGAGATTGACGTGAACGTCACGCAGGACATCCCTGCCCTTTGCGAGTCCACCATGAAGAACGGTCTTGCTCCCTTTAAGGAGCTTCTCCGGCGGATCAACGCATCCGCCGGAGACGATGTCCCTCCGGTGAGCTGTATTGTATCGGACGGTTGTATGAGCTTTACTCTTGACGCTGCGGAGGAGCTCGGTGTCCCGGAGGTTCTTTTCTGGACCACTAGTGCTTGTGGCTTCATGGCTTATCTTCACTTCTATCGCTTCATCGAGAAGGGGTTATCTCCACTAAAAGGTATGTATTATTATTTTGATTAATGATTTAATCCGTGTTATAATATTTAATTCAACGTAGAAACCCATAAGAAACCACGAGTTCATGAGTGACTTTATGTTTTATGAGGTCGGATATATATATATATGTTTTGTTTTCTTACTACAGATTTTTTTTTTTTGTTTCGTCGGCACAGCACATGGTTAATTTTTAAGAAATACTCCCTCTGTTTATAAATTTTCTAGCCTTTTTTGTTGTTTCATATAAATAAATGTTTTTGATTTTCTATGTAATTTTTATTAATTATTGATAAAGAATTGTAAATTTTTTAAAAAAATTATTGAAAAATGAATTTATTAAATTGGTTTAGAGTTATTGGAAATTGTTAAGTATAAGGCATTTATAACTAAACATTTTTTTTTTCAATATGTGTGAAAATTTTAGAAAATTTATCATTTATAAACAGAGAGAGTATCAAATTGCATTTACTAATAAGACAGAATGAGTATAATATATATACTGAACTTCATTGTTAAACAATCATAATAATCATAAACAATCTTAACCTTTAGCTTCCCCTGTTTCCCGCACAATATATCACAATTATTGCGAAACATAATAATCTTCTATATATATGTGAAATAACCCAAATAACCCTATATATATATATGGTGGTTCCCTACAAAAAATGTGTAGAAGTATGCTAAATCCAATCATTTTTTTTTTGTCAATAATCCACCAATAGATTACATATATATATATATATATATATATGTGGTGGTTCCCTACAGCAAATGTGTAAAACTATGCTAAATCCAATCATTTTT
>PKMM01028880.1:104888-117195 GCA_002933915.1 Eutrema heterophyllum | reverse complement strand
AAAAAAAAAAAAAACGATATTGGCAAATCATGAGATATCAAATTTGTTTTATAAAAAGTATATTATAAAGGTAATAGGTTTAACCTAAATGCAATTAGGCTAAACCTCCTCCGTTATCATTGTCGAGGCCACTTTTTGTCTGTCATTGCTGGCCAATAGAGCATGTTTATTGGGAGAAACCCATTAACGGTTCTTAGTGATTTTTTTATTAATAAAGTTAAGTTTAGAACTTTTCTTAAGAGAACATTTTGTTCGATTCGAACTGGGAGCCGAAGCTTGCGGATTTCGGACTCGCCGTGGACTTAACCGAAAAGAAGAAACCGGCACTGGCAGGAACCATCGGATACCTAGATTCAAAGCTGATCGAAGAGGGGAAGAGAGAAATCTGCCGCGGAGGATCGGGGTTTTTATGGGAACGAATCTTCGGTTGCTGCAGATGGCAGCGAGGTGCGTCTCCTCCGACGCGGAATCGCGGCCGTGCGCCGGTCAAATCGAAGAGGGGAAGATCAGAGAAATCTACGGCGGGGAAAAAAGAAAAAGAAAAAAAAAGTCTCCTCAAAATTTTTGTCCAATAGGCTTGAGACACGTGGCCCTTAAGAACCGGTTCTTAAAGTTCCAAAATAAGAACCGTTTCTTAGATAATTAATGGGTTTTGATTTAATTTTGGGCCGAAAAATGTTAAGAAACTGATCTAAGAACCTGCGATAAACGTGCTCAGAACCCTCTCTGGCTCTTAGTATAAACGCCATTTAATATAAACGCATAAGATTCTGCATATTAATACGGTGCTTTAATTTTAATTAAGAAATTTTGAGATGTTTAAACTATTACTAATAAAATGGTAGTCGATTTGGCAGATGAGAGTTACTTGACAAAAGAGCACTTGGACACAAAAATAGATTGGATTCCATCGATGAGGAACCTACGACTAAAAGACATCCCTAGCTTCATCCGTACGTCGAATCCTAAGGACATAATGCTTAACTTCATTGTCCGTGAGGTCGACCGAGCCAAAAGTGCTTCTGCTATCATTCTCAACACGTTCGATGATCTCGAGCAAGACGTCATCCAATCAATGCAATCTGTTTTACCTCCGGTTTACTCTATTGGACCGCTCCATCTACTAGTCAAACAAGAGATCGGTGAGGATAGTGAAATCGGACGTATGGGATCAAATTTGTGGAAAGAAGAGACGGCATGTATGGATTGGCTCAATACCAAAACTCCAAACAGCGTTGTTTATGTTAACTTCGGGAGCATAACTGTGATGACTGCGAAACAACTTGTGGAGTTTGCTTGGGGTTTGGCAGCAACAGGGAAAGAGTTTTTGTGGGTGATAAGGCCGGATTTAGTAGCCGGGGATGTGGCAATGGTTCCGGCTGAGTTTTTAACGGAGACGGCTGATCGGAGGATGCTGGCGAGTTGGTGTCCTCAGGAGAAAGTTCTTTCTCATCCCGCGATAGGAGGGTTCTTAACACACAATGGATGGAACTCGATGCTGGAAAGTCTATGCGGCGGAGTTCCAATGGTGTGTTGGCCATTTTTTGCAGAACAACAAACAAATTGTAAGTTCTGTTGTGACGAGTGGGAGGTTGGGATTGAGATCGGCGGAGATGTGAAGAGAGAGGAGGTTGAGGCCGTGGTTAGAGAGCTGATGGATGGAGAGAAGGGAAAGAAAATGAGAGAGAAGGCGGAGGAGTGGCGGCACTTGGCCGAGAAAGCGACGCAACGCGAACGTGGTTCCTCGGTTGTGAATTTTGAGAAGGTTGTTAGCAAGGTTCTTTTAGGAGAGTAGAGACTACATGGAGACTAAAATTTTTATTTTGAATATAAGATGATTATCAAATTATGTTATACATATAATCCTGAACAAGTATTTATTTTCAGTTTTTGTTTTGTTTTTCAATCGTCTGTGAATCCCGTGGTGATATCTTACGTTAGCAAAATAGAATGACAAATAAATGGTACTTAGTCCACAATATGCACAGCTAGTCAGATACATTTCCAAATGTTGACTAAAAAAGAAAGTCTGATACATTTCCAAATATATATAAATGATGGAACAATTTGAAAAAAAATCAAGATTTGACATCGTGGAATTAGAAGTTCCTGCCAACATTGTAGTCGTAGAAGCAGAATTTAGGGACAAAATTGTGGAAACGATATTAGATTTGAAAATTTAACGCTAAAGATTTGAAAATTTAATGGTAAAAAGGAATTTTTTTTTTAATCGTATGAGATTTTATTGAGTGGGTTCAAAACAAAGCATGAAAAGGTTTTGAAACAAACAATGCCAAAAGGCTGAAATGTAAGATAACCGAGCATCAAGTTCTAATTCTAAGAACGTCTAGATGCTAACCATAAAGTCTCTCCTTACGAGCTCGTGAAGCCAAGTTGGTCCGCCTAGTGCAAGGTAAGATTGAAGACGTCCATCCCTTGTGACGTTCTGCGCAATTTTTCTTACCAAACGATTGGAATTGATCGATTCAAGTTCAAAAGAGCAACTGCCAAAACTTTGCTGTATGGCTCGAATTAATTTGATCGGTGAAAACTCGATATTTCGGCCACTCCACCGGTTTAGTTATGGCGTCGAAGGCTGATGAGCAATCCGTTGCAATGATCACTTCTGTGAGGTGTAAATCTCTAATACTCTGCATTGCCCATATTATACATCCGAGTTCCGCTGTGATTCGATTTGGTGAACTCGTGAAGGCATCCCTAGCATGAAATCGTACCTCACCATTACTATGTCGAGCAATCCAAGCTCCCCCACCGTGTAGAATAGCATTCCTCCATGAAGCATTCACGTTGCATTTAATGACACCTGATGTTGGGGGATGCCAATTGGAGCTTAAGAATCTGGATATCGTGGTCCTGTCATCCAAAGGTGGAATCGATTTGTTAACCTCATGCCAAATGTGGGCGTCATCTATAATTCTCTGATGTAACACTGCAATCGACTCTTGCTTTCCAGCAAAAACATTCACATTTTGATTCTTCCAAATACACCACAAGACCCAATGTATCTTCTCCTTAATGCCATTCCTGGTATTCGGATCCTCTATACGATCCAGTAGAAACTCAATATTTTCCTCGAGCACATCTGAAAATCCATCAGAAGGAACTGGAATCTGAGTTGTGTCCAACAGTTGTTCTGCTACACTGCATCGGAACAAGACGTGATTTATTGACTCGTTGCTTTGACGGCAAAGCTTACATACTAGATCGACATTTAATCCCCTAGTTGTCAATCTATCTGCCACAGCAAGGGCTCCAGCGAGCACTCTCCACCAAAATAAGCGAATTTTGGGTTCCGTTTTAAGCTTCCACACCCTCTTTTTTAACGCTATTCTGTTCTGGACCGCCACCGAAGGAGGAGGATCTGGTATCAATGGGTGATTCGAGACCAGCCAAAATCCGCTCTTAACCGAGTAAGAACCGTGATGATTATACGCCCAGATGTACCGATCTGCGGCTCGACCAATTGGCATATTCAACACTCGAGAAGAAGCATCTACTAGAGGAAATAATGCATTCACCCTTTCTGATCTCCATTTTCCTTCCGGAGAAATCAGCGATGCGACATCCAAATCAATGTTCATCATTCTTTGTCTGTTCATTGTACGTCGAGGATGAGTATCCATGATCCATTTTTCACACCAGACTTTAGTCGACGAGCCATCTCCAATAGATTTTATTAATCCACGTTTAAGTAACTCTCGACCAAAGACAATGCTTCGCCACGCATACAACGGGCGGCAGCCTTTACCACACTCCAAGAAGTCTTTGTTTGAGAAGTATCTACCTTTATATAGGCAACTAAGAAGAGATAATGGTTCATTGATAATTTTCCAGGCTTGCTTAGCTAGTAATGCTTGATTAAAATCACCAAGATCTCGAAATCCCAATCTTCCTTTTGCTTTTGATTTGCACATCTCTTTCCATGAGATCCAATGGATTTTGTTTTTCTTTTCACACGCATTCCACCAAAAACTTGTCATAGCACTTGTGATCTTTTGGATGTGGAATTTAGTTAGCCGGAAACCAGACATAACGTACACCGGGAGAGCCATGTCAATCGATTTGAGGAGGACTTCCTTTCCTCCGAGGAAAAGCGTTTTAGCGAACCATCCATTCAATCTCTTGTTAAGCTTTTCTCCAATGAAAGCCAATAATTTTTGCTTCAAGCCACTGAAACACTCAGGTAACCCCAAATACTTCCCTTCCCCGCCTTCTTTTTCTATACCAAGCAAGGCTGCAATAACTCTGCGCATGTATGGGTCAATGTCAGCTCCATAAGTGACTGCCGATTTCTGGAAATTGATTACTTGCCCAGATGATGATCCATACAACTTCAAACAATGTAGGAACTCGGAGCATTCCGCTAAAGACGCTCGACATAAGAAAAGGCTGTCGTCAGCAAAGAGAAGATGCCGAATCGATGGGCAGCTTCGATTCAGCCTCATGCCAGTAATCTTCCCCTCTGTCTCGGCTTTATTCATAACGTGAACCATGGCCTCCGCACACAGGATGAACAGAAAAGGCGAAAGAGGATCACCTTGACGTATCCCTCTCTCTGATTTGATGAAACCGTGTGGTTGGCCATTTAATAAAATCGTATACGAGACGGTTCATATACATTCCATGACCCATCTGGTCCATACTTGATCAAAACCCAACTTATGAAATAAAACCTCCAAGAAGTTCCATTCCACACGATCATAAGCTTTAGACATATCTGTTTTGATCTCAATATAGTCTTCCTTACAGTTATGATTTGTGCGTAATCCATGTATCATCTCGTGCGCAATAAGTAGATTATCTGAAATCAATCAACCAGCCACAAAAATAATGAGCGAGAAAAAATTGAAAATTCGATCACGACAACAAAAACAAATTTAATATATCACAAAACAACAAAAACAAATGTAATATTAGTTTCGTGCAAGTACTTGAGATATTTCGGGTTTGACAATTACCTCACGAAGAAGCAACTAGACATGCAAGCACAACAGTAAAAGACGAAGCTCGCGAGCATTCTGATCATTTTAGTATAAGAAAGAGCAAAGATTTCCAGCTATATCCCGGGAAACTTCCATAATAAACTTTGAATTTTTTTTCTGTTCATTTTAATAAATAAATTAAACAATTTCCCTTCAATAAAATTAATTTTGTTATAATTATACTATAGACATATGTGTGAACCATAAAATAAATTATGTAACAACCTTGAACGAGTAGGAGAAAAGCAAAGTAAGAGATAAATTATGGAGAGAGGTGTTAATGATTTTGAGAGAAGTAGTGATACGTCGTTGATGGTTTTTCTGTGTAGACTACAACGATCACATACACATATTTATAGGGTAAAATCTTTCCAATTTTACTATACTTCAATAGTGGCATGAGATCCACTTTCACCACTTCTTCACTTCATCTATTTTGTAACACTTAATTCCTTTGGGAGACCAATGACACTATTGTATCTTGTGATGAATCGTTTGTAGACTTGTTAAAAACTTTTCTAGGAAAATCAAGTAGAAAAAACCATAAAAGGTAAAAAAAAAGTACAACCACGCAAGCTTTCCCTCAAATAGATAAGCTAATACTTATAGATCTTGTTGATGACGCATTCCAATGTTATGGACATGTTTCCTGAACATCGAGGTAGGTGAAGACTTTGTGAAGAGATCTGCAACATTATCATATGACTGGACATATTTCACCTCGATGTCCTTATTCTTTTTAAGTTCTTGGGTGTATGAGAAGAACTTCAAAGGGATATGTTTGTATCTATCGCTTTTGATATATCTTTCTTTCGTCTGGGCAACACATGCAGCGTTATCTTCATATAAGATAGTTGGTTCTGGATTGACGCGGATTCCACTACTTGATTGAATATGTTGATTTATATGACCTAAGCCAAACGCATTCCATGCTTGCCTCATAGAGCGCAATGATTCAGCATGATTCGAGGAAGTGGCTACAAGCGTCTATTTCTGAGAACGTCATGATATAGTTTAGCTCCAATCGTGAAAAATATCATGTTTGTGATCGAGCTTTGTGCGGATCTGACAAATACCATGCCTCTGCAAAACCAATCAGTTGACCTTTTAAATCTTTAGGATAAAATAATCCTAAGTCAGTTGTTAGGTTGTTTATCGTGGTTTGGTGATTGAAAGGTTATTGCAATTCTCGTTTCTCCGACGGTTTTTTGAGCGTGGTTCAGAGAAACTTGACAAAGGTAATGCATAGAAGGAGACTCATCAATTTCAGAGAATGTCAGGTTTTGTATTCGTGTTATCACCAAAAGTGTTTGTTGTCCGTCTTCAGAATGTTGTGCGGGAATTCCTTATGGTGGTCAAGTGAAAGGCTCGAAGCAGAGTTGTATGATATTACCAATGTGTCATCGAAAAACCATATCCTCATCCTTATAGGTTCGGGTTTGATCATTGTTATCTCTTTGTGTTTTAATTATGTTTCTCTTCGGTATTGTATTCCACCTTATATTTCACTGTGTGATTCATTTTGATAATAAAATTTAGTCGACAAAAAAAATCCAATTTTCTTCATAAGTACATAATAATAGGATTCTTAAAATTGTTATAACTAAATTCTATTATTATCATTTTAATAATAAAATTGTGTATACACAAAACTCTCTAGAAGTTTAATGAATCTCTCAATTTTTAAAACTAATCAACTCTATGCAGATTCAGTTCCCACTAACCCCTACTAAGTATAGAATTAAGTAATTACTAAAAAAACCGTATAATCAAATAATCGTTTAGTCATTTTACACATTACTAACTAGATCCAATATACTTTCATGCTTATAAATTAAGACCAAATTACTGACATATATGATTGGAATCTGTCTAAAAATTTTATCCACACATCAGTTCAACGGTTCTTATGCTTTTGACAAAAATTTCAGATGGATTTTAACTAGTAAAAAACTTAAAGTTTGCAAAATTTAGCTAGTTTGGCAGAAAAAAATAAACCCAGCCAATAAAACGTCACTTGGCTGACAAACTTTCTCAAAATCGACTTGATTTTATTTGTTTTTAACATGCTATCAGTTAGCCATAGTCTAAATTAAAAGTCAAGTACAAGGAATAATTTTTTTAAAATAGTCGATTTATTCTAAAATAGAAAGAATATCAAAGTCGACTTATTATATTATTCCGTTAGAAAACAAAAAAAAGAACAAACAGACAAGAGATAGGGAGCCATCTTTATTTTGGCAGTCATGTTAAGTCATGCAAGGATTTGGTTGAGAAAATAAACGAATTAGCCTTTTTTTTCTTTGTTGGAGGAAGAGAAAGGGAGGGTAAAAATAATGTCAAAAGATTGTACAAGTTGGAGATGCAGTTGATCATGAAGATGATGTCAACTCTATGTTGTTCGTGGTTGTACTTTCAGGTGCATCCGTTGCATCGAATTCTCCTCCTTCTCCTGAGACTTGATGTGGTGCTTGTGATTCTGAAGAAAAAAACAAATAACCACAAGATTAAACATTAATTTTTTTTAACTAATTTTTAAACAAATAGTCAATCTACGATTCCACATATAGAATTCATTTGTTTTAGTCGCCCCTCTGCGAATATCTTTGGATAATTGCTTAAATAGAGAGTGGTCCCTTCTCCCTTGTGAGTTGTGACTAGATCTTGAGAATCAATAATATAAAAAGGTGACAGAAACCCACATGCAAACACTATTGGTTTATATATGCATATTACATACACATATATATATTTAGACATACATGACCCATGATGGACGATAGACAGATGTGAGGGAACAAAAAATTAGACAGCTCAGTTCACATGGACATGATGGAATTACATTACATATATCCCATGTGACCAATCATTCACACTCTTTCTTTGGTATTCCATTTAATCTTCCGTACTCTTATATATGCATAATTGTTTTTACAAAACTGTTTAGTACTTAGTGGACTTGGATCTTGTTATATGATGATGAATGCATATGCACATTGGACATGCATGGTGATACATGATGTCAAAACATTGTACTATTTATTGACGTACCGGTGGAAGAAGATATTGGCTCTTGGGAAGGAGGGGCATTAGAGGAAGTAGTAGGAGCCTCGAAATTGGATGGGTAAACTAGGTAAGAAGAAGCAGAAGGTAAGCGTTGTTGCTGCTGCTGATGATGATGAATATGATGAGCATATTGGTGATGATGTTGATGAGGATATGGTCTAGGGCTCGGAGCTTGGAGGTAGTAATAAGGAGAAGGCATGATGTTGGATGATGATGGTGATGTTGCCCCTCCTCCGTACATTTGATGTTGATAGTATTGTGCTTGTTGAAGCTGTGTGTTGTATAACGCCTGCATGTAATCATTCAGTAACAAAATTATTATTTATTAATTAATATCACCAACTTAATCAGGCTAATGTTAATCTTGATCAAGCATATTCTAGTTACAACTTAGTTCTCGTAAATAAAGGCTAAACTAATTCATGTACAGCCGCTAGATGGATACAATCATACAACATTTTCCTGGCAGATGTATAGATTATTGCATGTTTGTAATTGTATATGTATGTGACTCTGTCATATGGAGGGAGAGAGAGAGAGACTGACTTGGTGGTAACCATATTCAGAATTGTAGGTGTACCTGAAAACAAAAGAATTTAATGATGCTAAACCAATTAGTCTAAATAGTAAATACTCACCAAAATACCAACACAAGTTTACTTAATTATTTTACCTCGAAAAATTTAATGCATGCAAATTTCATGGAGACATATACTGTATATACTCATTATATATACACACATGACATTTCACTATTATTGTTCTATTGCGAAGTTGGTCCGGCTAATCTTCAATACATAATATACTTTTTATATGACAACTAGCTAGCTAGTCTGATATGAGTATATATATATATTATGAATATGATATATTTACAGGCTGACTCCAACTTGCGCAAATTGAAGCATTAAATATCATCTTCTCTCTCTTACCATTTCTATCGCATTGGACCATTTCATCGTCTAAGCAAAATTTATAAACATCTTTACACCCTTTGGGTTTAAATAAAGAAACCCATTAATTCTTCTTCTTAAAATTCATCAAAACCTCACGTACCCGTACGACGGATACATGAGCTGGGCAGTCGCAGCCTGCTGCAGCGGAACAGCCATTCCGGTATAGCCTGATTGTCCTCCACCATGATACTGACTAGGGCTTCCTCCTTGTCCTCTCCCTGTGCCATATCAAAGAGTAATCATCAAACATTTTACATACAATTCCAAATTATTACATTATTGGACAATGTAGCATTTTTTTCCCTTATCACATAAATATCAGTTTTTGGAAACAAATGTATATATAAAGTACTGATTAATATCTTCAACGATTAAAATAATGATGATTATTTTTATTTTTTTGCCAACAAAATATGATGAAATTACGTATTGAAAGTATGAAAATAGTCTATTATTCATCATCGTATGAGTTTTTGTTAATTTACGAAAACAAAATATAGATTAAACCCATCAAATAATCCAGCCAAATGGAAGAATATTTATATAAAAAAAATTAAGACCGATGAGAGATCATTAAAGTTCACAATCAAAAACTAAAATTTGAGTTAACGAACCTCGAGGCGTCGATGGTCGGGGCCGTCCAAAAGACGCAATATTGCAATTCGCCTTTCTTCCATCGATCACAGGATTCGGATCGGCGACTGCTCTCGTTGCTGAGTCCGGCTCTCGAAATGTGACCTGGACCACCGAGATGATGACGTTGCCGGCCTCGAGAAACAATTGAAATTAAACGTGAAGATAAAAAAAAAAGGATTAATTAACTTACGAAACCATAGCCTTTAGATTTTCCGGTGGTCTTATCGGTGATGATGACTGCTTCAAGAATCTCTCCGAACTGATCGAAGTAACGACGCATTTCCTCGGACGGAGTCTCCCATGCTAAGCCTCCGACGAACACTTTGGTGTAGGTCGTGTCTCCGAACGGCGATCGGTAATAGCTCGTATTAGAAGACATCTATTATACGATATATAACTGTTTTGATTGTTGATGATGGTTTGTTATGATATATACCGATAACAAAAATGAATAAATAAATTTAAATGAATGAATTTATGAAAATGGGGTCTGTCTAGTTAAAACATCAGCCAAGAAAGAAAAGAAGAAAAGATTGTAAATGAGGGAAAGTTAGCTTCTTTATATCGTCAAATGCCTCAAAAACGACTTTTTCATTTTCTCTCTTAATTTTTTTTTGTTATTGCAAATTGCAACTCTTAAACGGTGCCGTATTATGATTCCGACCATACACACGAGAGAGAGAGAGAGAGAATGGTGACTTGGTGAGTTAATGTAAAGAAGGAATTAGTTTTCTTTGGGGTTTTGTAAGAAGAGTGACAAGGCAAGCACTGAATATGTCTTCGCTGTCTATAATTTTTGCCAGGTTTTAACATTATACCTCTTCCACAACTTTTATTTCCTTATCCATTAAAATATCTTCTATGATGTTTTTTTAATTATTATATAATGATCCGGCCTAATCCCTAAATTGAGAGATGATACAGAGTTTTACCAAGGGTAAGGGTAAGGGTAAGCGAGATCTATCATTTATTAACATTAAAATTAATTCAACTTTTTGAACACTATTCAACCGCTAGTATTCAATATAAAAAATCCAACTCACTCTTCAATATGAAATTTTCTCTCTCATGTTACTATTCACGACAGAGAAGAAGAAGACACCGGCGGCTCGACGACAATATCGGCGGCCCGACGACAACATCGGCGGCCCGACGACAACACCGGCGGACGACGACAACATCGGCGGACGACGACAACACCGGCGGACGACGACAACACCGGCGGACGACGACAACATCGGCGGCCCGACGCCAACACCGACGGCCTGGCGATAATATCGGCGGGCGACGATAACTTTGTTTTGATAACAAAGTTAGATAACCAATAACACATACTTTCTATGATATGAAAACCGGGTTATCACGATAATTTATATATTTTCGTATTTCACATATTTATGTGAAATGATAACCGGATTAACACGATAATTTATGATATGATAACTAGTTTAACATGATAATTTCATAAAAATTTACATGATAATTGGGTTAACATGACAATATTTGACGATACTAACTATATGTTAACGATGCTAACAATGATAATTGGGTTAACATGATAAAGTTAACGATGCTAACAACATGTTTTCTGGTGATGAACAGTGTTCGAGTTTTGATGAACAGTAACGCCAGCCGTTTAATGAACAGTGTCACCGACTTCTTCCATCAGAAATTGAATTTTCAGACAAATAATATTTCTGTAATTATTCAAAAAACAAAAGATATTTTGAATTTAATTATTTTTTATCTTTCGTACTTACCTAATTTACAAATTCTTAATAATACTTACATAATTTTTTGGTCAACTGACCATATATACCTAAATCACCCTTTTACCAATCACATAAGTTTTTGGAATCAAGATTTTTACTTACAATGTTAAAGTCAACAATATAAAATACCAATTGCTATTTAGCAGTTTAAAAACTTTTTTTAATGATTCCGCCATATTATTTGGCATATTTTTCTGCAATGTTACCGATCAAAACCAATATATTACAATAATACATGTTTGCAAGTGAAATTCAATATATGTATATACACTAGTACACATATACCTCTATATTCCTGTCTTATAGACAAATTATATGTATATTACTACAAGTTACAGGACTATATCTAAATTAATTAATTAAGCACTATATTACGATATCATCGTTCGTATGCCCATGTTCTCTTTTGGGTTGGTTGATCCCTTGTTTCTCTTCCTTGTGTTCGTCTCCGTATAGCTTTATTCTGATACAGTAAAGTTAATAATTTAATTTATTTTCGTAAAGAAACTCTATATATGATCAATCTTAAAATTTAAATGCAGCTTACAACTTGTTTGTTGAATAATGAAAACTCATATTCCTTATTATCACATAATAGCATGTACTTGACATTCTCCTAATCATAAACTGACTGAAATTATATTTTGTATATATGTGCTAAGTTTTTTTTTTTTAATAAATATTAATGTGATCAATAAAAAATAATGTGAACTAGTTTTGATTTGAATTATTTGTGTTAAAAATTAAAGCAATAGTTTGTGTTAGTACGGTATATAAAACGTTCGTGTAAACATATAGTAAAAAGAGTTTGTTACAAAAAAAAAAACATATAGTAAAAAAAGTTAAATAAGGCTATATATATATATATATATAT